>JAKZAP010000125.1:24188-95000 GCA_023053575.1 Branchinecta lynchi | reverse complement strand
AGTCAGTCAAAACAGACAGGACAGACAGTCAGACAGACAACCAGTCAAGACAGACTGACAGACAGACAGTCAGTCAAGACAGACAGACAGACAGTCAGTCAGTCAAGACAGACAGACAGACAGTCAAGACAGACAGACAGAGAGACAGAAAGTCAAACAGACAGTCAGTCAAGAAAGAAAGTCAGTCAGTCCAGACAGACAGACAGACAGACAGTCAGTCAAAACAGACAGACAGACAGTCAGACAGACAACCAGTCAAGACAGACTGACAGACAGACAGTCAGACAGACAGTCAGTCAAGACAGACAGACAGTCAGTCAAGACAGACAGACAGACAGTCAAGACAGACAGACAGACAGACAGAAAGTCAAACAGACAGTCAGTCAAGAAAGACAGTCAGTCAGTCAAGACAGACAGACAGTCAGTCAGTCAAAACAGAGACACAGATAGTTAGTCAGTCAAGACAGACAGACAGACAGACATACATACAGTCAGTCAAGACAGACAGACAGACAGACATACAGGCAGACGGAAAGGCAGACAGACAGTCAGTCAAGACAAACAGACAGTCAGACAGATAGTTAGTCAAGACAGACAGACAGACATACAGAGAAACAGACGGACAGACAGTCAGTCAGTCAAGACAGACAGTTAGTCAAGACAAACAGACAATCAGTTAAGAGATAGAGAGACAGACAGACCGACAGTCAGTCAAGCCAGACAGACAGACGGTTAGTCAAGACAGACAGACAGACAGACAGGAAGTCAGACAGACAGTCAGTTAAGAGATAGAGAGACAGACAGACCGACAGTCAGTCAAGCCAGACAGACAGACAGTTAGTCAAGACAGACAGACAGACAGTCAGAAAGTCAGACAGACAGTCAGTTAAGAGATAGAGAGACAGACAGACCGACAGTCAGTCAAGCCAGACAGACAGACAGTTAGTCAAGACAGACAGACAGTAAGTCAGACAGACAGTCAGTCAAGACAGACAGACAGTCAGTCATTCATGACAGACAAACAGACAGTCAGTCAGTCAAGACAGACAGACACACAGACAGTCAGTCAAGACAGACAGACAGACAGACAGACAGACAGGCAGACGGAAAGGCAGACAGACAGTCAGTCAAGACAAACAGACAGTCAGACAGATAGTTAGTTAAGACAGACAGACAGACATACAGAGAAACAGACGGACAGACAGTTAGTCAAGACAGACAGACAATCAGTTAAGAGATAGAGAGACAGACAGACAGACAGTCAGTCAAGCCAGACAGACAGACAGTTAGTCAAGACAAACAGACAGACAGACAGAAAGTCAGACAAACAGTCAGTTAAGAGATAGAGAGACAGACAGTCAGTCAATACAAACAGAAAGACAGACAGTCAGTCAAGACAGACGGACAGACAGTCAAGACAGAGAGACAGACAGACAGACAGAAAGTCAGACAGACAGTCAGTCAAGACAGACAGACAGACAGACAGACAGACAGACAGACAGACAGACAGTCAGTCAAGACAGACAGAGAGTCAGTTGAGACAGCCAGACAGTCAGTCAAGACAGACAGACAGACAGACAGACAGTCAAGACAGACATACAGTCAGTCAAGCCAGACAGACAGTCACTCAGTCAAGACAGAAAGACAGAAAGACAGACAGACAAACAGACAGACAGACAGACAGTCAGTCAAGACAGACAGACAGACAATCAGTCAAGACAGACAGACAGTCAGTCAAGACATACAGACAGTCAGTCAAGACAGACAGACAGTCAGTCAGTCATTCATGACATACAAACAGACAGTCAGTCAGTCAAGACAGACAGACAGTCAGTCAAGACAGACAGACAGACAGTCAAGACAGACAGACAGACAGACAGAAAGTCAAACAGACAGTCAGTCAAGAAAGACAGTCAGTCAGTCAAGACAGACAGACAGTCAGTCAGTCAAAACAGAGAGACAGATAGTTAGTCAGTCAAGACAGACAGACAGACAGACATACATACAGTCAGTCAAGACAGACAGACAGACAGACATACAGGCAGACGGAAAGGCAGACAGACAGTCAGTCAAGACAAACAGACAGTCAGACAGATAGTTAGTCAAGACAGACAGACAGACATACAGAGAAACAGACGGACAGACAGTCAGTCAGTCAAGACAGACAGTTAGTCAAGACAAACAGACAATCAGTTAAGAGATAGAGAGACAGACAGACCGACAGTCAGTCAAGCCAGACAGACAGACGGTTAGTCAAGACAGACAGACAGACAGACAGGAAGTCAGACAGACAGTCAGTTAAGAGATAGAGAGACAGACAGACCGACAGTCAGTCAAGCCAGACAGACAGACAGTTAGTCAAGACAGACAGACAGACAGACAGAAAGTCAGACAGACAGTCAGTTAAGAGATAGAGAGACAGACAGACCGACAGTCAGTCAAGCCAGACAGACAGACAGTTAGTCAAGACAGACAGACAGTAAGTCAGACAGACAGTCAGTCAAGACAGACAGACAGTCAGTCATTCATGACAGACAAACAGACAGTCAGTCAGTCAAGACAGACAGACACACAGACAGTCAGTCAAGACAGACAGACAGACAGACAGACAGGCAGACGGAAAGGCAGACAGACAGTCAGTCAAGACAAACAGACAGTCAGACAGATAGTTAGTTAAGACAGACAGACAGACATACAGAGAAACAGACGGACAGACAGTTAGTCAAGACAGACAGACAATCAGTTAAGAGATAGAGAGACAGACAGACAGACAGTCAGTCAAGCCAGACAGACAGACAGTTAGTCAAGACAAACAGACAGACAGACAGAAAGTCAGACAAACAGTCAGTTAAGAGATAGAGAGACAGACAGTCAGTCAATACAAACAGAAAGACAGACAGTCAGTCAAGACAGACGGACAGACAGTCAAGACAGAGAGACAGACAGACAGACAGAAAGTCAGACAGACAGTCAGTCAAGACAGACAGACAGACAGACAGACAGACAGACAGTCAGTCAAGACAGACAGAGAGTCAGTTGAGACAGCCAGACAGTCAGTCAAGACAGACAGACAGACAGACAGACAGTCAAGACAGACATACAGTCAGTCAAGCCAGACAGACAGTCACTCAGTCAAGACAGAAAGACAGAAAGACAGACAGACAAACAGACAGACAGACAGACAGTCAGTCAAGACAGACAGACAGACAATCAGTCAAGACAGACAGACAGTCAGTCAAGACATACAGACAGTCAGTCAAGACAGACAGACAGTCAGTCAGTCATTCATGACATACAAACAGACAGTCAGTCAGTCAAGACAGACAGACACACAGACAGTCAGTCAAGACAGACAGACAGACAGACAGTCAGTCAAGACAGACAGAGAGTCAGTCGAGACAGACAGTCAGTCACTAAAGACAGACAGACAGACAGACAGACAAACAGACAGACAGACAGACAGACAGTCAAGACAGACAGACAGACAGACAGACAGACAGACAGACAGACAGTCAGTCAAGACAGACAGACAGTCAGTCAAAACAGACAGACAGACAGTCAGACAGACAACCAGTCAAGACAGACTGACAGACAGTCAGTCAGTCAAGACAGACAGACAGTCAGTCAAGACAGACAGACAGTCACTCAAGACAGACAGACAGTCAGTCAAGACAGACAGATAATCAGTCAAGACAGACAGACAGTCAGTCAAGACAGACGGACAGACAGACAGACAGAAAGTCAGACAGACAGTCAGTCAAGACAGACAGACAGGCAGTCAGTCATGACAGACAGACAGACAGACAGACAGTCAGTCAAGACAGACAGAGAGTCAGTCGAGACAGACAGTCAGTCACTAAAGACAGACAGACAGACAGACAGACAGACAGACAAACAGACAGACAGACAGACAGAAAGTCAAGACAGACAGAGAGTCAGTCAAGAGAGACAGACAGTCCGTCAAGACAGACAGACAGACAGTCAAGACAGACAGACAGACAGGAAGTCAGACAGACAGTCATTCAAGACAGACAGTCAGTCAGTCAAGCCAGCCAGACAGACATTCAGTCAGGACAGACAGACAGACAGTCAGTCAATACAAACAGAAAGACAGACAGTCAGTCAAGACAGGCAGACAGACAGTCAAGACAGACAGTCAGACAGACAGACAGAAAGTCAGACAGACAGTCAGTTAAGACAGACGGACAGAAAGACAGACAGACAGACAGACAGTCAGTCAAGACAGACAGAGAGTCAGCCGAGACAGACAGACAGTCAGTCAAGACAGACAGACAGAAAGATAGACAGACAGTCAGTCAGTCATTCATGACAGACAAACAGAAAGTCAGTCAGTCAAGACAGACAAACAGACAGTCAGAAGGATAGTCTCAGTCATTAAAGACAGACAGAGAGACAGACAGACAGTCAGTCAAGATAGACAGACAGTCAGTCAAGACAGACAGACAGTCAGTCAAGACAGACAGTCAGTAAAGACAGACATACAGACAGATAGACAGACAGTCAGTCAGTCATTCATGGCAGACAAACAGACATTCAGTCAGTCAAGACAGACAGACAGACAGACAAACAGACAGTCAGACGGATAGTCAGTCAGTCAGTCAAGACAGACAGACAGACAGACAGACAGACAGACAGACAGACAGACAGACAGACAGACATACAGTCAATCAAGACAAACAGACAGTCAGACAGATAGTCAGTGAGTCAGTCAAGACAGACAGACAGACAATCAGTTAAGAGATAGAGAGACAGACAGACCGACAGTCAGTTAAGCCAGACAGACAGTCACTCAGTCAAGACAGAAAGACAGACAGACAGACAGACAGTCAGACAGACAGTCAGTCAAGACAGACAGTCAGTCAAGACAGACAGACAGAAAGACAGTCAGTCAAAACAGACAGTCAGACAGACAACCAGTCAAGACAGACTGACAGACAGACAGACAGACAGTCAGTCAGTCAAGACAGACAGACAGACAGTCAAGACAGACAGACAGACAGACAGAAAGTCAAACAGACAGTCAGTCAAGAAAGACAGTCAGTCAGTCCAGACAGACAGACAGACAGTCAGTCAAAACAGACAGACAGACAGTCAGACAGACAACCAGTCAAGACAGACTGACAGACAGTCAGTCAGTCAAGACAGACAGACAGACAGTCAAGACAGACAGACAGACAGACAGAAAGTCAAACAGACAGTCAGTCAAGAAAGACAGTCAGTCAGTCAAGACAGACAGACAGTCAGTCAGTCAAAACAGAGAGACAGATAGTCAGTCAGTCAAGACAGACAGACAGACATACAGTCAGTCTAGACAGACAGACAGACAATCAGTCAAGACAGACAGACAGTCAGTCAAGACATACAGACAGTCAGTCAAGACAGACCGACAGTCAGTCAGTCATTCATGACATACAAACAGACAGTCAGTCAGTCAAGACAGACAGACACACAGACAGTCAGTAAAGACAGACAGACAGACAGAAAGGCAGACGGAAAGGCACACAGACAGTCAGTCAAGACAAACAGACAGTCAGACAGATAGTCAGTCAAAACAGACAGACAGACATACAGAGAAACAGACGGACAGACAGTCAGTCAGTCAAGACAGACAGTTAGTCAAGACAGACAGACAGACAGACAATCAGTTAAGAGATAGAGAGACAGACAGACCGACAGTCAGTCAAGCCAGACAGACAGACAGTCAGTCAAGACTGACAGACAGACAGACAGAAAGTCAGACAGACAGTCAGTTAAGAGATAGAGAAACAGACAGACAGATAGTCAGTCAATACAAACAGAAAGACAGACAGTCAGTCAAGACAGACAGACAGACAGTCAAGACAGACAGACAGACAGACAGACAGAAAGTCAGACAGACAGTCAGTCAAGACAGACAGACAGTCAGTCAAGACAGACAGACAGACAGACAGACAGACAGACAGACAGACAGACATTCAGTCAAGACAGACAGACAGACAGACAAGACAGACCGACAGTCAGTCAAGGCAGACAGATAGACAGACAGACAGACAGACAGACATACAGTCAGTCAAGACAAACAGACAGTCAGGCAGATAGTCAGTGAGTCAGTCAAGACAGACAGACAATCAGTTGAGAGATAGAGAGACAGACAGACCGACAGTCAGTCAAGCCAGACAGACAGTCAGTCAGTCAAGACAGAAAGACAGAAAGACAGACAGACAGTCAGACAGACACTCAGTCAAGACAGACAGACAGACAGACAGTCAGTCAAAACAGACAGAAAGACAGTCAGACAGACAACCAGTCAAGACAGTGGGGGAGTACCCACTGACCATCTGTTGGTAATTTTTGTGACTTTTGTTCGTCCAACCCTGGAATATTGTTGCCAGGTTTGGCATTTCGGGTTGACCCGGGATCAGGCGGATATACTCGAACGGGTGCAGTATAGAGCCCTCCTTGTGGCCTCGAAGTCCCCTAAAGTCCCATATTTCGAATTGTTCAAAAGATTTAATTTAGAATTGTTAGCACAGCGCCGAAAAAAGTTGTGTTTCAGTTTTGGTCTAAAAACGTTGGAGAGCCCTGGCCTACGAGAAATTCTTCCCCCTGCATATCTATCTATTAGGCCAAGACCGGCACGAGCTGCTGCCCAGCCTGTTCCAAAGTTGCAGCCAGTACCCTGTTCCCATGACCGATACAGAAAAAGTTTTGTTCCTTCGTTCACTGACCTTTTTAACCGGCATTCCGAACCACCTCCATAATTTAATCGTATTTTTGTGTGTGTTGTTATTGAATTGTAAATATAATAATTTTTGATATTATCTAGTTTTTAGTTTGGGGTGAATTTGACCGAATTATGAGTTTTGTCTATAGATGTTTTGATAAGTTGACATGTTACGTATGATTGAAGGTTTTACTTAGAGTTTTATTGTGAGATACATGTATATTGACCAAATGAATAACATTAGTTATAGTTGTTTTAACATTAGTTAATTGTTAAGTTATACATGACGGAAGAAATTCAATGTTCGGCTTCGTCCGTGAGCGAATTTTTGAAAATAAATTGAATTGGAATTGAATTGGAATTGGACAGAGAGACAGTCAGTCAAGACAGACAGAGAGTCAGTCAAGACAGACAGACAGAGAGTCAGTCAAGACAGACAGACAGTCAGTCAAGACAGACGGACAGACAGATAGACAGACAGTCAGTCAGTCATTCATGACAGACAAACAGACATTCAGTCAGTCAATACAGACAGACAGACAGACAGACAGACAGACAGACAGACAGACAGACAGTCAGTCAAGACAGACAGACAGACAGACAGACAGTCAGTCAAAACAGACAGACAGACAGACAGTCAGACAGACAACCAGTCAAGACAGACTGACAGACAGACAGTCAGTCAAGACAGACAGACAGACAGACAGACAGACATACAGTCAATCAAGACAAACAGACAGTCAGACAGATAGTCAGTGAGTCAGTCAAGACAGACAGACAGACAGACAATCAGTTAAGAGATAGAGAGACAGACAGACCGACAGTCAGTCAAGCCAGACAGACAGTCACTCAGTCAAGACAGAAAGACAGACAGACAGACAGACAGTCAGACAGATAGTCATTCAAGACAGACAGACAGAAAGAAAGTCAGTCAAAACAGACAGACAGACAGTCAGACAGACAACCAGTCAAGACAGACTGACAGAAAGACAGTCAGTCAAGACAGACAGACAGACAGTCAGTCAGTCAAGACAGACAGACAGACAGTCAGTCAGTCAAGACAGACAGACAGACAGTCAAGACAGACAGACAAACAGACAGAAAGTCAAACAGACAGTCAGTCAAGAAAGAAAGTCAGTCAGTCCAGACAGACAGACAGACAGACAGACAGTCAGTCAAAACAGACAGACAGACAGTCAGACAGACAACCAGTCAAGACAGACTGACAGACAGACAGTCAGACAGACAGTCAGTCAAGACAGACAGACAGTCAGTCAAGACAGACAGACAGACAGTCAAGACAGACAGACAGACAGACAGAAAGTCAAACAGACAGTCAGTCAAGAAAGACAGTCAGTCAGTCAAGACAGACAGACAGTCAGTTAGTCAAAACAGAGAGACAGATAGTTAGTCAGTCAAGACAGACAGACAGACAGACAGACATACAGTCAGTCAAGACAGACAGACAGACAGGCAGACGGAAAGGCAGACAGACAGTCAGTCAAGACAAACAGACAGTCAGACAGATAGTTAGTCAAGACAGACAGACAGACATACAGAGAAACGGACGGACAGACAGTCAGTCAGTCAAGACAGACAGTTAGTCAAGACAGACAGACAATCAGTTAAGAGATAGAGAGACAGACAGACAGACAGTCAAGCCAGACAGACAGACAGTTAGTCAAGACAGACAGACAGACAGACAGAAAGTCAGACAGAAAGTCAGACAGACAGAAAGTCAGACAGACAGTCAGTTAAGAGATAGAGAGACAGACAGACCGACAGTCAGTCAAGCCAGACAGACAGACAGTTAGTCAAGACAGACAGACAGACAGACAGAAAGTCAGACAGACAGTCAGTTAAGAGATAGAGAGACAGACAGACCGACAGTCAGTCAAGCCAGACAGACAGACAGTCAGTCAAGCCAGACAGACAGACAGTTAGTCAAGACAGACAGACAGACAGACAGAAAGTCAGACAGACAGTCAGTCAAGACAGACAGACAGTCAGTCAGTCATTCATGACAGACAAACAGACAGTCAGCCAGTCAAGACAGACAGACACACAGACAGTCAGTCAAGACAGACAGACAGACAGACAGACAGGCAGACGGAAAGGCAGACAGACAGTCAGTCAAGACAAACAGACAGTCAGACAGATAGTTAGTCAAGACAGACAGACAGACATACAGAGAAACAGACGGACAGACAGTCAGTCAGTCAAGACAGACAGTTAGTCAAGACAGACAGACAATCAGTTAAGAGATAGAGAGACAGACAGACAGACAGTCAGTCAAGCCAGACAGACAGACAGTTAGTCAAGACAGACAGACAGACAGACAAAAAGTCAGACAGACAGTCAGTTAAGAGATAGAGAGACATACAGACAGTCAATACAAACAGAAAGACAGACAGTCAGTCAAGACAGACGGACAGACAGTCAAGACAGACAGACAGACAGAAAGTCAGACAGACAGTCAGTCAAGACAGACAGACAGACAGACAGTCAGTCAAGACAGACGGACAGACAGTCAAGACAGACAGACAGACAGAAAGTCAGACAGACAGTCAGTCAAGACAGACAGACAGACAGACAGACAGACAGACAGTCACTCAAGACAGACAGAGAGTCAGTTGAGACAGCCAGACAGTCAGTCAAGACAGACAGACAGACAGACAGACAGACAGTCAAGACAGACATACAGTCAGTCAAGCCAGACAGAAAGTCACTCAGTCAAGACAGAAAGACCAGAAAGACAGACAGACAGTCAGACAGACAGTCAGTCAAGACAGACAGACAGACCGACAGTCAAAACAGACAGACAGACAGACAATCAGTTAAGAGATAGAGAAAGACAGACAGACAGACAGTCAGTCAAGACAGACAAACAGACAGTCAGTTAGTCAAGACAGACAGACAGACAGTCAGTCAAGACAGACATACAGACAGACAATCAGTTAAGAGATAGAGAGACAGACAGACCGACAGTCAGTCAAGCCAGACAGACAGACAGACAGACAGACAGTCAGTCAAGACAGACAGACAGACTGACTGACAGTCAAGACAGACAGACAGACAGACAGATCGTCAAGACAGACAGACAGACAGTCAGACAAGACAAACAGACAGTCAGACAGATAGTAAGTCAGTCAAGACAGACAGACAGACAGTCAGTCAAGACAGACAGACAGACACACAGACAGAGAGACAGTCAGTCAAGACAAACAGACAGTCAGACAGCTAGTCAGTCAGTCAAGACAGACAAACAGACAGAGAGACAGACAGACAGACAGTCAGTCAGTCAAGACAGACAGACAGACAGACAATCAGTTAAGAGATAGAGAAAGACAGACAGACAGACAGTCAGTCAAGACAGACAGACAGACAGTCAAGACAGACAGACAAACAGACAGAAGTCAGACGGACAGTCAGTCAAGACAGACAGTCAGTCAGTCAAGACAGACAGACAGTCAGTCAAGACAGACAGTCAGTCAGACAAGACAGACAGACAGTCAGTCAAGACAGACAGTCAGTCAGTCAGTCAAGACAGACAGACAGTCATACAGTCAGTCAAGACAGACAGACAGACAATGAGTCAAGACAGACAGACAGTCAGTCAAGACAGACAGACAGTCAGTCAAGACAGACAGACAGTCAGTCAGTCAGTCATGACAGACAAACAGACAGTCAGTCAGTCAGTCAAGACAGACAGACAGACACACAGACAGAGAGACAGTCAGTCAAGACAAACAGACAGTCAGACAGCTAGTCAGTCCGTCAAGACAGACAAACAGACAGAGAGACAGACAGACAGACAGTCAGTCAGTCAAGACAGACAGACAGCCAGACAATCAGTTAAGAGATAGAGAAAGACAGACAGACAGACAGTCAGTCAAGACAGACAGACAGACAGTCAAGACAGACAGACAAACAGACAGAAAGTCAGACGGACAGTCAGTCAAGACAGACAGTCAGTCAGTCAAGACAGACAGACAGTCAGTCAAGACAGACAGTCAGTCAGTCAGTCAAGACAGACAGACAGACAGTCAGTCAGTCAGTCATGACAGACAAACAGACAGTCAGTCAGTCAAGACAGACAGACACACAGACAGTCAGTCAAGACAGACAGACAGACAGACAGGCAGACGAAAAGGCAGACAGACAGTCAGTCAAGACAAACAGACAGTCAGACAGATAGTCAGTCAAGAAAAAACAGACAGTCAAACAGATAGTCAGTCTTTCAAGACAGACAGACAGACAGACAGAGAGACAGACGGACAGACAGTCAGTCAGTCAAGACAGACAGTTAGTCAAGACAGACAGACAGACAGACAATCAGTTAAGAGAGAGAGAGACAGACAGACCGACGGTCAGTCAAGCCAGACAGACAGACAGACTGACAGAAAGTCAGACAGACAGTCAGTTAAGAGATAGACAGACAGACAGACTGACAGAATGTCAGACAGACAGTCAGTTAAGGGATAGAGAGACAGACAGACCGACAGTCAGTCAAGCCAGACAGACAGACAGTAAGTTAGTCGAGACAGAAGGACAGACAGACATTCAACCGAAACAGACATACAAACAGTCAGTCAGTCAAGACAGACATATGGACAGACAATCAGTTAAGAGATAGAGAGACAGACAGACCGACAGTTAGTCAAGCCAGACAGAGAGACAGTCAGTCAAGACAGACAGACTGACTGACAGTCAAGACAGACAGACAGACAGACAGATCGTCAAGACAGACAGACAGACAGACAGACAGTCAGACAAGACAAACAGACAGTCAGACAGATAGTAAGTCAGTCAAGACAGACAGACAGACAGTCAGTCAAGACAGTCAGTCAAGACAGACAGACAGACACACAGACAGAGAGACAGTCAGTCAAGACAAACAGACAGTCAGACAGCTAGTCAGTCAGTCAAGACAGACAAACAGACAGAGAGACAGGCAGACAGACAGTCAGTCAGTCCAGACAGACAGACAGACAGACAGACAATCAGTTAAGAGATAGAGAAAGACAGACAGTCAGTCAAGACAGACAGACAGACAGTCAAGACAGACAGACAAACAGACAGAAAGTCAGACGGACAGTCAGTCAAGACAGACAGTCAGTCAGTCAAGACAGACAGACAGTCAGTCAAGACAGACAGTCAGTCAGTCAAGACAGACAGACAGTCAGTCAAGACAGACAGTCAGTCAGTCAGTCAAGACAGACAGACAGACAGACAGACATACAGTCAGTCAAGACAAACAGACAGACAATGAGTCAAGACAGACAGACAGTCAGTCAAGATAGACAGACAGTCAGTCAAGACAGACAGACAGTCAGTCAAGACAGACAGACAGTCAGTCAAGACAGACAGACAGTCAGTCAGTCAGTCATGAAAGACAAACAGACAGTCAGTCAGTCAGTCAAGACAGACAGACACACAGACAGTCAGTCAAGACAGACAGACAGACACACAGACAGAGAGACAGTCAGTCAAGACAAACAGACAGTCAGACAGCTAGTCAGTCAGTCTAGACAGACAGACAGCCAGACAATCAGTTAAGAGATAGAGAAAGACAGACAGACAGACAGACAGTCAGTCAAGACAGACAGACAGACAGTCAAGACAGACAGACAAACAGACAGAAAGTCAGACGGACAGTCAGTCAAGACAGACAGTCAGTCAGTCAAGACAGACAGACAGTCAGTCAGTCAAGACAGACAGACAGTCAGTCAAGACAGACAGTCAGTCAGTCAGTCAAGACAGACAGACAGACATACAGTCAGTCAAGACAGACAGACAGACAATGAGTCAAGACAGACAGACAGTCAGTCAAGACAGACAGACAGTCAGTCAAGACAGACAGACAGTCAGTCAAGACAGACAGACAGTCAGTCAAGACAGACAGACAGTCAGTCAGTCAGTCATGACAGACAAACAGACAGTCAGTCAGTCAAGACAGACAGACAGACAGACAGGCAGACGAAAAGGCAGACAGACAGTCAGTCAAGACAAACAGACAGTCAGACAGATAGTCAGTCAAGAAAAAACAGACAGTCAAACAGATAGTCAGTCTTTCAAGACAGACGGACAGACAGACAGAGAGACAGACGGACAGACAGTCAGTCAGTCAAGACAGACAGTTAGCCAAGACAGACAGACAGACAGACAATCAGTTAAGAGAGAGAGAGACAGACAGACCGACGGTCAGTCAAGCCAGACAGACAGACAGTCAGTCAAGACAGACAGACAGACTGACAGAAAGTCAGACAGACAGTCAGTTAAGAGATAGAGAGACAGACAGACCGACAGTCAGTCAAGCCAGACAGACAGACAGTAAGTTAGTCGAGACAGAAGGACAGACAGGCATTCAGTCGAGACAGACATAAAAACAGTCAGTCAGTCAAGACAGACATATGGACAGACAATCAGTTAAGAGATAGAGAGACAGACAGACCGACAGTTAGTCAAGCCCGACAGAGAGACAGTCAGTCAAGACAGACAGAGAGACAGACAGTCAGTCAAGACAGACAGACAGACAGACAGTCAAGACAGACAGACAGAAGGACAGACAGTCAGGCACAAACAGACAGTCAGACAGATAGTGAGTAAGTCAAGACAAACAGACAGACAGACAGTCGGTCAAGACAGACATACAGACAGAAAATCAGTTAAGAGATAGAGAGACAGACAGACCGACAGTCAGTCAAGCCAGACAGACAGACAGTCAGTCAAGACAGACAGACAGACAGACAGACTGACTGACAGTCAAGACAGACAGACAGACAGACAGATAGTCAAGACAGACAGACAGACAGTCAGATAAGACAAACATACAGTCAGACAGATAGTCAGTCAGTCAAGACAGACAGACAGACAGACAGTCAGTCAAGACAGACAGACAGACAGACAGACAGACAGACAGACAGATAGACAGTCAGTCAAGACAGACAGACAGACACACAGACAGAGAGACAGTCAGTCAAGACAAACTGACAGTAAGACAGATAGTCAGTCAGTCAAGACAGACAGACAGACAGTCAGTCAAGACAGACAGACAGACAGACAGACAGGCAGACGGAAAGACAGACAGACAGTCAGTCAAGACAAACAGACAGTCAGACAGATAGTTAGTCCAGACAGACAGACAGACATACAGAGAAACAGACGGACAGACAGTCAGTCAGTCAAGACAGACAGTTAGTCAAGACAGACAGACAATCAGTTAAGAGATAGAGAGACAGACAGACAGACAGTCAGTCAAGCCAGACAGAGAGACAGTTAGTCAAGACAGACAGACAGACAGACAGAAAGTCAGACAGACAGTCAGTTAAGAGATAGAGAGACAGACAGTCAGTCAATACAAACAGAAAGACAGACAGTCAAGACAGACAGACAGATAGACAGACAATCAGTCAAGACAAACAGAAAGTCAGACAGACAGTCAGTCAAGACAGACAGACAGACAAACAGTCAGTCAAAACAGACAGACAGACAGACAGTTCGTTCGTTGACTGAAATTTGACTAAGTCCAACTTGGTGTCAGGATCCAAGTTCGTTGACTGAAATTTGACTAAGTCCAACTTGGTGTCAGGATCCGAGTTCGTTAACTGAAATTTGACTAAGTTCAACTTGGTGTCAGGATCCGAGTTCGTTGACTGAAATTTGACTAAGTTCAACTTGGTGTCAGGATCCGAGTTCGTTGACTGAAATTTGACTAAGTCCAACTTGGTGTCAGGATCCTAGTTCGTTGACTGAAATTTGACTAAGTCCATCTTGGTGTCAGGATCCAAGTTCGTTGACTGAAATTTAAATTTTACTAAGTCCAACTTGGTGTCAGGATCCAAGTTCGTTGACTGAAATTTGACTAAGTCCAACTTGGTGTCAGGATCCGAGTTCGTTAACTGAAATTTGACTAAGTTCAACTTGGTGTCAGGATCCGAGTTCGTTGACTGAAATTTGACTAAGTTCAACTTGGTGTCAGGATCCGAGTTCGTTGACTGAAATTTGACTAAGTCCAACTTGGTGTCAGGATCCTAGTTCGTTGACTGAAATTTGACTAAGTCCAACTTGGTGTCAGGATCCGAGTTCGTTAACTGAAATTTGACTAAGTTCAACTTGGTGTCAGGATCCGAGTTCGTTGACTGAAATTTTACTAAGTCAAACTTGGTGTCAGGATCCGAGTTCGTTGACTGAAATTTGACTAAGTCCAACTTGGTGTCAGGATCCGAGTTCGTTAACTGAAATTTGACTAAGTTCAACTTGGTGTCAGGATCCGAGTTCGTTGACTGAAATTTGACTAAGTCCAACTTGGTGTCAGGATCCGAGTTCGTTGATTGAAATTTGACTAAGACCAACTTGGTGGTTAAAACATGATGGTTAAAAATCGGTTAAAACATAAAAAGTGCAGCGATGAGGTCTCTGACCCAAATAACGTCGGGAGCCGCAATAAAAAAAATTTGGTCGTTTTGCAGGCTTGATCCGAGTTCGTTGACTGAAATTTGACTAAGTCCATCTTGGTGTCAGGATCCAAGTTCGTTGACTGAAATTTAAATTTTACTAAGTCCAACTTGGTGTCAGGATCCAAGTTCATTGACTGAAATTTGACTAAGTCCAACTTGGTGTCAGGATCCGAGTTCGTTGACTGAAATTTGACTAAGTCCAACTTGGTGTCAGGATGCGAGTTCGTTGACTGAAATTTGACTAAGTCCAACTTGGTGTCAGGATGCGAGTTCGTTGACTGAAATTTGACTAAGTCCAACTTGGTGTCAGGATCCGAGTTCGTTGACTGAAATTTGACTAAGACCAACTTGGTGGTTAAAACATGATGGTTAAAAATCGGTTAAAACATGAAAAGTGCAGCGATGAGGTCTCTGACCCAAATAAGGTCGGGAGCCGCAATAAAAAAAATTTGGTCGTTTTGCAGGCTGGATCCGAGTTCGTTGACTGAAATTTGAGTAAGTCCAACTTGGTGTCAGGATCCGAGTTCGTTGACTGAAATTTGACTAAGTCCAACTTGGTGTCAGGATCCGAGTTCATTGACTGAAATTTGACTAAGTCCAACTTGGTGTCAGGATCCGAGTTCGTTAACTGAAATTTGACTAAGTTCAACTTGGTGTCAGGATCCGAGTTCGTTGACTGAAATTTGACTAAGTCCAACTTGGTGTCAGGATGCGAGTTCGTTGACTGAAATTTGACTAAGTCCAACTTGGTGTCAGGATCCGAGTTCGTTGACTGAAATTTGACTAAGACCAACTTGGTGGTTAAAACATGGTGGTTAAAAATCGGTTAAAACATGAAAAGTGCAGCGATGAGGTCTCTGACCAAAATAAGGTCGGGAGCCGCGATAAAAAAAATTTGGTCGTCCAGCTTGGTGTCAGGATCCGAGTTCGTTGACTGAAATTTGACTAAGACCAACTTGGTGGTTAAAACATGGTGGTTAAAAATCGGTTAAAACATGAAAAGTGCAGCGATGAGGTCTCTGACCAAAATAAGGTCGGGAGCCGCGATAAAAAAAATTTGGTCGTCCAGCTTGGTGTCAGGATCCGAGTTCGTTGACTGAAATTTGACTAAGTCCAACTTGGTTTCAGGATCCAAGTTCGTTGAATGAAATATGACTAAGACCAACTTGGTGGTTAAAACATGGTGGTTAAAAATCGGTTAAAACATGAAAAGTGCAGCGATGAGGTCTCTGACCAAAATAGCTTTTTCTAATTTTTAGGATCCCAAAACGTAATGGGAGGGATCTGTAAGCACGATAACTCTGGAACGGACTGAAATATTTTGTTCAAACTTGGTGCGGAGGTTCTTTTAATTTGGTCAAAGGACAGGTCAAGTTCGTAGATGGCCGCCGTAGCTCTAAATTTGGGGATGGGGTTCAAATTAAGGAGCTCACACAATACCTTTTTAAAAGCTAATGAGATAGTCGATTTAGGGGTAATCAGACATGTTGAATCCGCAAATGATGGTTATTTTTTCAACTGACAAATGGTTCGTCCGGAATAAGGCCAAAACCGGAAAATGTCTTAAAAATAAAAGTCTCTTGAAGCTGATTACAGGTTTACTACATGGGTAAAGAGACATTTTGAATCCATATATGCAAATTATTACCCCCCCCCCCCGCCCGAACATTCAGTTCAACCAAACCCTGCTAAAACCGGAAATTTGTAAAGGTTATTTGAGGCTGACTAATCAACCACAAGTAACCTTTCCGTATATGATAGTTATTTTTCACCGAACAAATATTTCGTCCGGAATACGGCCAGAACCGGAAATTTTCTTAGAAGTAAAAGTCTTATTTGAAGTTGGTTACAAATCCGTTACAGATGTAAGGAGACCAGGCCCGTATCCAGGAATTAATTTCTGGGGGGGGGGTTGCCTGCGGGTCGCAAAAAAAAGTACAAAAAAGACATAGATCAGACGGAAAAGCCTATAAAAATTAGTATTTTTGTATGTTTCGGGTATGTTTCGTGTAGGGTGTTCAACCCTCCCCCCCCCCCATTGATACGGCCTTGAAGGACATGCAGAATTTGTCTATACAAAGTATTCCCTCCGGACATGCAGTTCGCCCGGAATCCGGCCAAGGTTGAAAGCAGCAGTTTTATCTATAGTTCATTAGAGGTCAGATGTACGTATAAACAGACATCCTTAATCCCTGCATGAAAATTATTTTCTCGCAGTACAAATAGTTCACCCGGAATCCGGCAGAAAACAAGAAAACTTGCTAAAACTGACAGTATGGTGTAATTTTTCAATAAAACACCACTACGGTGGCATGTATGTTTATTTCTAAACGGCTAATTAACGATAAATAGTAAAGACCACAACTCGAACTGTCCCGATTGCCTCGATAAAATCGTCATACAAATATTAAAATTTTTGGGATCCCATAGAAACCTTTGGTTTTTGGGATCCCAAAACGTAAGTCGAGGGATATCTATGACATCGCAAAAGTTGTCTGTCTGTCCGTCCGTCCGTCCGTCTGTCCGTCTGTAAGCGCGATTTTTCTCGAAGAGAATGAGATATTTTGATGAAACTTGGTTTGAGGATTCGTTGGGTCGTCGGACCAGTCAAGTTAGTAGATGGGCTTTGTAGCCCTACATTTAGGGGTGGGGGAGGGGGTTCAGATTAAGGGAAAACAAAATATTTTGAAACAGCTAATTTGATATAGGGGTAAGAAGACATGCTGAACATGACGGTGAAAACCATTTTGTCATCGGACAAGTGGTTCGCCCGGAATCCGGCCAAAACCGTAAAGTTTGTTAAAAGTAAAAGTTTTATTTGAAGTTGATTAAATTTTCGATTTAGGGGTAGTAAGACATGCTGAGGACGATGGTGAAAACCATTTTCTCGAAGGGACAAGTAGTTTGCCCGGAATCCGGCCCAAACCGGAAAGTTTGTTAAAATTAAAAGTTTTATTTGGAGTTGATTGGATGTTAAATTTAGGGCAAGAAGACATGCTGAAGACTTATGTAAAAAAAAATTCTACCTGGACTTGTAGTTCCCCCCGAATCCGGCCAAAACCGGAAAAATGTTAGAAGCTTAAGTTTTATTTCTAGTTGATTAGATAACCGATTTAAGGGTAAGAAGAGATGCTGAATCCGTGTTTGACAATCATATTTTACGCGGAAATTTAGTTCGACCGGAATCCGGCTGGAGTCGGAAAATTTGTTATAAGCTAAATTTGTATTTGAAGTTGATTAGATGTTCATTATTGGGGAAAGAAGATACCCTGAGTTCGTCTTTGAGCTTTCTTTTTTCGCCGGACAAGTAGTTTTAGAGTTCGGCCGAAACCAGGAAATTGGCAGAAGTGGCAGGAAGTTTTCGTCAAAACAGATATGACTTATAGGGGTAAACACACATACTGAATCAACATCTGAACTTGGTTTTCTGAGATGACTAGCTATTAGGCCTTAATCTGTTTCTGAATTTTAATTGTAAAAATGTTGATCCCATCGAAACCTTTGGTCTTGTTTTGCTTATTCAGGCAAAACTCGCAACTGGGAGCTTTCTCAGCCTCGTCTGGGAGAAGCTCCGCACGAGGCTTCACGAGCGGCGCAGCTGCACCATAGTCGGGAATGGTG
The DNA here is from genome assembly GCA_023053575.1 of Branchinecta lynchi. Taxonomy (NCBI): domain Eukaryota; kingdom Metazoa; phylum Arthropoda; class Branchiopoda; order Anostraca; family Branchinectidae; genus Branchinecta; species Branchinecta lynchi. The sequence goes on along the minus strand of JAKZAP010000125.1, from coordinate 76,196 downwards.
GCGGACAAGATAAGTCTTCAGTTGTGAATACACGTGTGGAATGAGTGGAGTGGATTTTCAAAGGATAAAGGGGCTAGTTCACGGTGAGCATTCTGTACATTCAGGAACAACAGAATTCATCTCCTCCGAGTCTTACATTATTACCCTAGGTTCACACAGAGCAAATCGCGGCGATGAACGAGATTTTACAATAGCAGCGACAGAAGATTTTTATTGCCTGGATGTTCACACTGAGTTGTCGTCGGCAACAGAATTTAACGCGCAAAATACTTAAAAATAATCCTTAAAATATTAAAAAATAGTTAATTTTTTAAAGTGAATCATCAAAAGGGTCGTCCATCTTGTTGTTGAGTGCAGAAAATCGTACTGTCGTCTGTCGCCCGATTAAAGTTGAATTTTCCCAACATTGAAAATCGCCTCACGAAGCAACAGAATTTACCGATTTTGGCGACGAAATCTCGGCGATGGCCGATATCGCCTCAGTGTGAAAGTCTGTGCGAACCTAGGGTTATAGTTATAGCCAGGCTTCATCTTCCAGACTTTTCTTCCGGATTCCAGACATCCGTTTTCGCCGAGATCTGGTAAGTGACGCTTGGCCACAAACGTCTGGAAATCCGGGGTGACGGACACCCACGATTCCGGATGTATGGATGATGGCGCAGATGCAAACCATCCGAGAGACACAACGAATACGTAAACGTAAATATTAAAGGGAGAGTGATATACAGTCAGTGGCGGTTAGAAGTACTTAGGCACGGGGGGGGGGGGGGGGACACCAAAATATACGACTGTCGGCCAGTAATTGTACCGAGTAAAAACAAGAGAAAAAATTACAGCAAAGAAATATTATCTTACACTTTTAAAAGGTTACGGCGAAGCTCGTTACAGGAATAAATAATAAATAAACAAATAACAAGATTCGAGCTTGCCCTTCATCGCTGGAGAGAGACAAGCTTCGGTATCATAGTAGCTTCTGACGTGTGTGCTCAAGCGAAACGCAAGCCCAGCGCCGGAGGCGAATTTTTTTTTAATCATAGCAAAGTTGACCATCATCCCAAACAAATTCTAGCTTTCAATGTGTCTCGGACCCTAAAATCTGAAGCTTACAGTCCCACCTAAATGAATGACGCACCCTTCAAGAAATAGAGAATAGGCTACACTACGAATTAGCGCCGCATGTTGAAATTTTCTACCAAAACTCCACTACTTTCCATACAAGGCTTTTAAGGTGGCTCGGATGCCAAGCAGCAGCTTCTAACGTATGTAGCCTACTGAACACAAACTTAAATTCAGGGCCGCAGGCAACAATTTTTTAACGTGGCTGAGATTTTAGGACTAAAACCTCATCTAAATAACGCGCCCTTCTACTAGATAGTGAATAGGCTACTATAAAAGATGCCGAAGGGGAAAATTTTTAGGTAAAAGAAAGTAAAGGCTGTCTATAAGCCCCTCACAAAATTCCTCTCAGATTAGTCCGTTTTTGGCCGCTAGGTGCGCTGTCGTAAAGAAAACCACTGCACGTTACTTCTTGGTGTACGTGTATCCAGGTCTGTTTGGCTTTCTTCAATTCCAATTGAAAAACTGTTTAAAGAGTTTTTGATTAAAATTGTTTAAATGCCTCAACCACTATTTTTGTTTTACCAAACTCTGTCCTGTCAAGCGTCATCAAGTTTGTCATTCCTGGCTTCCGACTTCAAGCTGAGTGCTGGCTGACTTTTCCAAGCGGCTAATACGCAACTTGATATCAAGCAAAAGCCTAATCGCTTATTCACCGTTCAGATAACTTATACCAAGATCTCAAGGGGGATTGTTGTTATCCCTCTAGCTCGTCTGGCGGCAATGCATCATCGGAACCTGTAATGTCAACGATGATGTTGTGGAGGTATGGCAGACAGGTAGAGGTAGGAAACAGGTTTGTTTCCTTCCCCGAAGTTTTACCAGAGGATTGACAGCCTGACGAGGACCCTTGCCAAGAAGGGCCGAAATATCGCTGATGAAGAATCATAGCTGACGTATCCGTTGTAAACATCGTTTGAATAAATGTTTCAAACTCAGCTTGGGCTCAAAGAATATTTATCTGCGGTTGCATTATTATTGTCTGGTAGGGATAGTCATAGATTTCCTTTACAGCGAGCGGGCTGAAGACTTGAGTGTTCCTCTAACGCTTTTGTTTTCTTCTGAGCACCATCACATATATGTAGCATACATCTTGAATGTTAAGGAACGCTGCCAACGTTATATTGTAACGCCACTGTATACCACTGTAACGCACACGGCGCAGTTGTCACGGTTTAGAGTTAGAGCAAGCAGATTTATATGTGAATAGCCTATGAGATGCTGGAATTCAACTCCGAATTCAGCACAAACAAGACCAAAGGTTTCGATGGGATCCCAAAAATTCAATATCTGATCCAGACAACTGGGTCTTGTGTTAGCCAGATCCAGTCATCGCAAGACTCCTTGAACATTTTCACAATTAAAATTCAGAAACAGATTAAGGCCAAAAAGCTAGTCATCTGAGAAAAACTTCCTGCCACTACCGCCAATTTCCCGATTTCGGCCAAACTCCAGAACTAATTGTCCGGCGAAAAAAAGAAAGCTCAAAAAATGAACTCAGGGTATCTTCTTTCCCCACTAATGAACATCTAATCAACTTCAAAGAAAAATTTAACTTATAACAAATTTTCAGACTCCAGCCGGATTCCGGTCGAACTATATGTCTGGGTAAAATATGATTGTCACACACGGATTCAGCATCTCTTCTTACCCCTAAATCGGTTGTCTAATCAATCAACTAGAAATAAAACTTTAACTTCTTCCAATTTTCCGGTTTTGGCCGGATTCCGGGCGAACTACATGTCCGGATAGAAAATTGTTTTCACATAAGTGTTCAGCATGTTTTCTTGCCCTAAATCGAACATCTAATCAACTTGAACTTCAACTTTTAATTTTAACAAACTTTCCGGTTTGGGCCGGATTTCGGCCGAACTATTTGTCTGTCGAGAAAATGATTTTCACCACCGTGTTCAGCGTGTCTTCTTACTCCTAAATCAAACATCTAATCAACTTAAAATAAAACTTTTACTTTTAACAAACTTTCCGGTCTTGGCCGGATTCTACATGCTCGATGACAAAATGGTTTTCACCATCGTGCTCAGCATGTCTTCTTACTCCATAATCGACTATCACATTAGCTGTTTCAAAATATTTTGTTTGCCCTTTAATTTGAAACCCCTCCCCCACCCCTAAATGTAAGGCTACAAAGCCCATCTACGAACTTGACTGGTCCGACGACCCAAAGAATCCTCACACCAAGTTTCATCAAAATATCTCATTCTCTTCGAGAGTTATCGTGCTTACAGACGGACGGACGGACGGACAGACGGACAAGTTTTCGATGTCATAGGTATCCCTCCACTTACGTTTTGGGATCCCAAAAACTGACCTCGGGAAAACCTAGTTTTGCAGAGACTTGTTCATTATAGGCTATTATAGGCTATTGGGCCTGTATGCTATACAGCCTACATCAGGGGCGTCGCTAAGGGTCACCTGCCACCCCCCTCGAGTTTTGGCTAGCGACGCCCCTGGCCTACATGACCTATGCTATCTCACGAGAGAACTAATGTCATAACTAGATTCCCAGTCAAAAACTGATCCTAAGCTTATCGTCAAACCAATACATTTAGTATACAATTTCCACTGTAGCTCATTGACTAAACTTGGATTTCCTGCTTACATAAATTCCATTAATCCTTAGATGTTTTTTGTTAAGTTTACTGACTGTCCAATAACGGTTGGCAAGGAGCTTCTCTTTCTAATACAATAATTAAAAAAAAACGCAGTCTTCGGAACTTTTTTCCAAAATTTATTTGACAGATTTGACGAATTGGTCAATATAGGCTATTCAGACTTTAAGTAGTATAGACTATACAATCTATATGCAACCCAAGAGAGGAACTGATGTCATAACTGGATTCCACGTCAAAACTAACTATAAACTTACCTTCAAACTAATATATTTCGCTCTAAATTTCCACTGTCACTCATTGACGAAAACGTGGATGCTCTGCTTTAAGAAAATCCAGAAATTCTTAAAACTAAATATTTTTGAAGTTTCAATAGCTCAAACGATTGGTAAGGAGCTTATAATAAATAATAAAATATATAAATAATAAAAATATGCAGTTTGCTGGAAGTTAAAAAAATAATAAAAAATACACCATTTGATAGCCCATAGAAAGAGGATTCAGAATATGTATAGTTTGTTTGATTAGTTTATTCTGTCCTACTAGGAATTTTTTTTTCTACACTTCGTCTTTGTAGGCCTAATCTGCCTTTATAGGCTAAAAATTCGGTAGCGTATATCGGTGCGGAGTGGTGCGGTACAATTTTCGTTCTCAGAACAAAAAATTGGTCGAAGAAAGTTCTTCAAACTTTCTGCAGCTCTCGTGCTACTCCCCCTTGAACGACAGAGGTGCCTGGATCCCGGACTAGGACAACAAGACCAAAGGTTTCGATGGGATCCCAAAAATTCAATATCTGATCCAGACAACTGGGTCTTGTCTTAGCCAGATCCAGTCTTCGCCAGACTCCTTGAACATTGTTACAATTAAAATTCAGAAACAGATTAAGGCCAAATAGCTAATCACCTGAGAAAACCAAGTTCAGATTTGGATTCAGCATGTGTGTTTACCCCTATAAGTCATATCTGTTTTGACGAAAACTTCCTGCCACTTCTGCCAATTTCCCGGTTCCGGCCGAACTCCAGAACTACTTGTCCGGCGAAAAAAGAAAGCTCAAAGACGAAATCAGGGTATCTTCTTTCCCCAGTAATGAACATCTAATCAACTTCAAATAGAAATTTAGCTTATAACAAGTTTTCCGATTCCAGCCGGATTCCGGTCGAACTATATGTCCAGGTAAAATACGATTGTCACACAGGGACTCAGCATCTCTTCTTACCCCTAAACCGCTTATCTAATCAACAAGAAATAAAACTTTGACTTCCAACAGTTTTCCGGTTTTGGCCGGATTCCGGACGAACTACATGTCCGGGTAGAAACTTGTTTTCACATAAGTGTTCAGCATGTCTTCTTGCCCTAAATGGAACATTTAATCAACTTCAAATAAAACTTTTACTTTCAACAAACTTTCCGGTTTGGGCCGGATTCCGGGCGAAATACTTGTCCATCGAGAAAATAGTTTTCACCATCGTCTTCAGCATGTCTTCCTACCCCTAAATCGAACATCTAATCAATTTCAAATAAAACTTTTACTTTCAACAAACTTTCCGGTTTGGGCCGGATTCCGGGCGAACTACTTGTCCGATGACAAAATGGTTTTCACCATCGTGTTCAGCATGTCTTCTTACCCCATAATCGACTATCACATTAGCTGCTTCAAAATATTTTGTTTGTCCCTTAATTTGAATCCCCTCCCCCACCCCTAAATGTAGAGCTAAAAAGCCCATCTACGAACTTGACTGGTCCGACGACCCAACGAACCCTCACACCAAGTTTCATCAAAATATCTCATTCCCTTCGAGAGTTATCGTGCTTACAGACGGACGGACGGACGGACAGACGGACAACTTTTGCGATGTCATAGGTATCCCTCCACTTACGTTTTGGGATCCCAAAAAGCAGGTTTTGCTAGCTGGAAAGTAAAGTCGAATCGCTTAGTACCAATGGAACTGCTTCAGCAAGTTGCAGAGCAACCGGTTTTCGGTCTTGGGAAACCGAAGCAGCTTTCTCGGGAAGTGATTGCAGAAAGTTAGTGGAAAGCTCCAGGGAAAGTTGAACGCTTCGGCGAAAATTTTGAAACTGTGGAAATAACAATGCAAGCGTTATCAAGACCAATCCAACGGGAAAGTAAAATGCAATTCCAGGAGTTGGATTCTCACATTTTTTCAATGTGTGTCGTTTGCTAGAAAGTGATTCCCGAATTTTGCGAAAACCCTCCTAAACAAGAGAAGCGTAAAAAACGGTGTAATGACGAGTGGTGAGGGCGGCGGTAGATACAGACATAGAAAATACAGAGTCTCGCGAAGTTTTGGGAGTAGAATGGATAGGTCTACGGATACGACGAGTCATTTAAACAATAATCCTTCCGTTTCATTTCTAGTGCATCAAGTTGGTCAGCTATGAGATATGGTAGCGGTTTTGTGCATAGTCCTCTTCGGCACTGCCCTAGCTTTGGGTTGTGACTTGTCAGAGTTTGGGTGCAAAAATGGATACTGCATATCAGCTGACCGATACTGTGATGAGGCATACGACTGTCCTGATCGCTCTGATGAGCCAAGAGACTGCTCAGGTAAAAAACAGTCCCTACATCAGTCCAACTCAGTGCATGTTCAAAATACAGCTTTTTCTTTTCGACAACAATTCCAGCATCGACCATTCGTGTAATCAACATTCAACCTGGCAAGTTTCACAAACCCGCAAGTTCAATCCGACAATCAATAGAGCCGACGACTTACACACCAACTTGAGTAAATCTATAACTGACAAAATTCAATTATTTGTGTAACTTTCTTACACAGACCATTCAATTATTCAAATATGCTTTTAAGTCGACTATCGCATTAGGTTTTGAAAATTTCTGTTTTGCCCCTGAACATGACCCCCCCCCCCCTTAAATATAGCGTTATGAGCCCACCTACGAACCTGACTTGTACTTCAAACCAAAGGGTTCTCACACAAATTTAAAAACAAATCTAAACCACTTCGAGAGTGGTATGTAACGTTACGGGCCCACTTACGAACTTGAACCTGTAGTTTGATCCAAAGAATCCTCACAACGAGTTTGAACAACATATCGAAACCTTTTCGGAGTAGTAGGTATCCACTCACTACTTTTCCTATACAGACCTACCAAATAGTCACTCGTGACCACAGTTTCGTGTTTCCGTCCATATAGTGATATAGTGAAATATAGTGAACCTTTATCCTATCCACTTTAGTGTGCAACAGAACTTACTACGCAACGGTTGGATCCACATATGAGCTGAACATGAAGCTTCCTACGGACTACTTTGGGAACTACGAGTGCCAAATGACAATTATTGCTGGTGGAAAAATACATGGTGAGATAATACAGGTAGGAATAGTTTTTCTTTCCAAAAAATTAATTTTCGTATGATATATGAACTAGTGCGGATAGTGATAAAATCCAAACGCATAAGCCTTGTTCTTCCATGAAGAAAAAGCCTTAAAGCCCAAGTAGCAGCAAATACAGTTTTTATCCCAATATTTAGTATTATTATTATTCAAAACTGATGACAAAATAATTTTTTTTTTTAATTATAATAAAGGCTACATAACTGATCACTCATTTGAAATTCTGCTGGACTGCTCAAGCATTACAAAACCGTCGTCTGTGTCCTATGAAGTGTTACGTTTTGCTTTTGTTTTGTTTTTCTTTTCGTGTTTGTACTCCGTTCTTTTTCTCTTTGAAAAGACGGGTGATAAATAAATATATAAAAATAAAAAAAATTAAGCTCAGCGCGATCTCCAGATTTTTATGGGAAACTTGGATAGGCGGGATTTGTGACCAATGTGCTACTCGGAAGAGATACGTAAGAGCCAGATTCGCTTCGAAATGACAATAGATTGTTCGATTAAGAGTTGCTATGGTGCCGGTTGCACCCCGCTCCTTTCTCTTCTGCCAAAGCTAGGCAGTGCTACTCCCATTCCGATAATTCTTTAAATCTTCTATACTGTTATCTTGTACTTTATTAACTCTTTGATCACCATGACTAATTCTATGATCATGAGTCACCACACTTTTCTTTCGGGCTTGGACCGGCCAACAAATCTTTAAATGTGAAGGTTGATAATAAGATAAGATAAGATTTTATTTACACTAAGAGTCAAAGGCCATGGCAAATACATTAAAAATAAACTCAAACAAATACCTTCTATAAACACCTATCCCTATTGGCTAACGCTACCCTAAGGTAAGGTACAATCTTTAATGGCAAAAATTAAGGAACCTGGCCAACTGTCTTATACTCATAAAACAACTATTTCCCATGATCCTACATATCCATTCTTCGTCTACCCTCTCTCATTTACTCCAAAAATGTATAACCTAAGTTCATTATTGTAAGCAAGCAGTCAATAAAACCTTTTGTCTATATACGGACAGTAGGTCATTGTTATGAGTCTTATATAAAGCTCCTTAGGCTGGCCTGTAAGAACTGTTGTATGATGGGTGGTTGAAAGCATATTGTGAGTTTCGTCTGCAAAACATAGTGTGAACTGGCATGGGATATCCTTAATGAACCCGTGAATAGTATAGTAGGATGGCCTACCCGTACAGTAGGCCATCCTAACTCCAATGGCTGTATACTTGGACATCTATCACCTTCTGTCGGGTCTAATACACCCCTCGCCATAGGATCAAGTTGAGAATGCATTCACATACAAATCCAGTCGTCTTACTATATGGATGCGGAGTGAAGTAGTATTATAGGTAAAATGGACGTAACTTTAAAGGAAGAAGAAATGTGCAAGAATTAGGGTTTTTCCACCTGTCATTTTACGCGCGTTCTTCTTGAAAAATCTACTGTCGCTTTCTGTAGATGTTGAGCTGGCGCTTGTACATAGTCTATGAACCATCCATACTGTATATCATCAAGGGCCTAATGTCTGTCGAAAAGACAGGCGTTTTAAATACAATGATAGCGCTCTAATCACATGGAATAACGGTCGATTTTGACCCGCGAGGAACTTCTTTACTACAAAGTAGTGTTTTTGTTATTAGTAGTTATTAGTAGATCGCACGCATACATAAACACACCCGTTCTCTTTGAACGAGAAAATAAATTTTCCGTCCATGCTGAGGGTGGACTATTCGGTAGCGTCCCCAATTCTCAATTTTTTTTTATTCTTCAGCATATCCAACATTTTCTATACCAGTAGTCCTTCTTAAAGGCACAGAAAACTTGACTACACAACTTTCGGCCATCAAACCGACCTGGGGGTCTTAGATAAAGATACAGGGACTTATTGTCGACAGCACCCCCTTCTTTGTTATCTCGAACCCCCTCCTTAGTGTTCCCAAAGCTAGCTGGCAGTGCCTTGTCCCTTATGCACTGTAATTATGCACTTATACACTGTAAATGTTAACCTTCGGCCGTGTTTCGGCCTGGCCGTGTTTCGGCCATAGTATCGGGAAAGTAGTCAAGAGGTCGAGCGTTCGATTCCTACTCCCGGCACACAAACCTTTTGCTTTTTTTTCTACTAACTCAAAAGTCGAGTTCTCGGAAGCTGCAATGGTCGTAACGAGAATTTTTCAATATCGACTCAGGGTACATTCTTGATATGTCAGCTAGCTCCCCGAGTCAAGTTTGAGTCAAGTTTTATGTTCCTTTAATGTGTGAGGAAAGGTCACCCGACAGACCTTACTCCTGATCTAAATGTCAAGCAAGCTTCTCCTTCATTGGCTCCTTGCGTGGTCTATTAACACACTATCTTTTCCTGATCGGTCTAAAACTCCTGGTGACAACGAAGATTTCATCCATGAGAATGCCCCGTGGCTTGATAGGGCTTACGATCCTGAAACAATGAGTAAGATCTTCTAGTGACCTATAAGACGTTCAAAGCGAGCCTCTATAAAGACGACGGGAACTAAACCCGTCAGCATGGCATGGTGAACTATGATCTTCTAGTGACCTTTAGTGAGTTCAGAGAAGATGACAGACCACCCTAATTCCATCCATCAAAGTTGGAACTGAACAGCGTCAGCTTTTCTTACCCACTATCCTCTCTAGATATCTTTTGAACGGTTTTCCGTTGGACATCAATCACACACGAAATGTTCATCAGCAGAGCTTTTACTTTTCGAGTCCGAGATGGAAGACCAGGCGTCTAGTAGCTGGTGCGGTGCCGGATGGGGTTTCATGGCCTATTACTCCGAGTCCCCCGTTCTTGCTTTGATCTTAAGAGCTTCCGACAGATATATTGTAAGTAAACTGATTGTTTGCAACTTAAAAGCAAAGACAAAGGGACTTGCTGACGTCCATTCTGCTTTCCTTTCTACTCTCCTAAAGCAATAGTTTCTAGTTCTATTGAAGACAGGAAATTAGCCATGAAGTAGAAAAGCAAGTTAACCTGAAAAAACAAATACGTAGTTGCTCCAGCAACCAGTTAAGTTCCCATTATCAGTTTTGATGAGAACGATACGATGATAAGTTGTGCTGGTTCAGTGAAATGGACTGGGATGACTAAACCATTTAGTAGGAAATAAGAGAAAGAAAGTGCAGGCATAGGACTGGTCCAGATGTCAGGTATAACTGCCAGCTTTGCAAAGCAGGTGTAGAGGAAAACATGGACCACTTTCTCAATGGATACCAAGAGCTTTCGGAGTTAAAGGGCTTTTTTTTAAGGGTAGGGTTTTGCTTCTTTCGGATATCCTGAATAGCACTTCGGAAAGGGTCATAACAAAGGTGTGCGAATTTATCGACGGAACTCTGAAGCTAAAAGCGACCATGCTTAGTAGTGAGGCTTCATAGCCGTAGGAAAATATTGTTGTTGTTATCTCTTGTAATGTGTATTATTGTCGTGTTATGTATATGGCCCCTGGGCTTTTAAATATACTTATATTATACAGATGGAAGACGAAAAATATCCAAATAATAGTTGAGTTTTTGCAGATATCTGATACCACAGTTTAAAGTGAGTTTTGCAGTTACGTGGTATCTGACCTAACACTGAAAAGCCGTTTTTGCAGTTCCAGAGTATCTCTCTAGTTACCATGGTGTCCGATATTCAGATACCATAGTTTAGATCGTAGTAACTGACCGTGGTATCTGAAAAAGATTATTTCACTTTCATCATCACCAGCGCAAGAGTTTGGGTTTTTGTCAAGTAGGTGGGGAAAAAATTTGGGACTGATGATGTCAGTGGATATAATTATTATTTTCTTTGATTTCTTCAAGCGCAAGTTCGATAATTGTATTTTTTTGCAAAGCAGCCTTAGCATCAGATACCATCGTAGCTGCAAAAACAAAAAATGCTGACCCACACAGTGTTGTATCAGATACCATAGCATTTGCAAAAATGCAACTAATAATTGAAACCTAGTCACTATATGGACTATAGGCTTTTATTTCTGTTCCCTTCCCCAGCACGTCAAATAGTCAATTATGGTCGGCAAGCTTATGTGTGTTTAGGTGATTTACTGAAAATCGCATGTATCTGCACTAATAAAATTAAAATCAGTCTTAAACGTTGACTTTGTTTAATTGCAAAGTATGTTAAAACTAAAAAGTTGTAAGAGTATAAAAATATTAGATCTCATCTGAAAATTTTACAAGCAGTAAATATGTTAAAGCTATACAAAATTCTTGACGACACCCCAAAATGTCTGGAACCTATACTTCCTCATTCCTATAAATATATTATAACACGGGATTTTTAATGACAAGCCAAATGAAATTCCTCTCCTTACCCAGAACGTATAAGATTCCTCATACATACGAAGAAGGAAGACGAGAAACTTCCTCCTACGGCGACAAAATCGTCGCATTCGTCCCATATTTAATTAAGCATTTTAACTCTTATACGTCATTTACTTTCGTTCAAAATTCTTTCTTTATTTTTAAAGGACACTTTAACAATGAAACCATACTTGAACACACCATGGAGAATGCATTTACAGACATGGCCACGGAGAGCATTCTTCTCCAGAGCGTGACGTTTTCAAAATAGGGATGTTCGTTTCTGGAGGTTTGCACATGCAGACTCCAAGACAAAATGCGAAATTCATTCTAATCTTGTACAGCGCTGGCTGGATCGTATTGGAATTATTTTCTGCAGGCAATGTTAACGGAAGTCATACAGATAGGGATGATACTTGGTACTCTTCATTCAGCTTTTCTTTAAGTCTTTTCAAATCTTTACATAGTGCTATAAGGGTTGCAACAAAACTGATTGATTTATTTCTAGGAAGAAAACGAAGACAGTGGTGTCTTTGCCCTGAAATTTCAATATCGATCCCTCAATCGGCCCCAATCCAATGAGTTTCTAGAAGGAGAGAGATTGCCTCAAACAAGATGCTCAAAGATTTTTGAAGGCTGCGACCAGCGACCCTGCAGGGTCACCACCCCCAATTACCCCGGACATTTTCCGAGGTGAGGATTCTCTTTTGTCAAATGGGCTCCACTCTACGGCATCAAGGGTAAAATCTTTTCATACAGAGCGTGTTCCATCCTACTTACCGTAATTACTACGCATGACGTCACGAATTCTGGCGTTTTCCGGTCAAGGCTGGAACGATTTTTCTATTTTCCAGCAGAATATCATGCCGCGGGCGAATCCGACCAATCACGTTAGAGAGATCCGTAGTTACTACGCTTACTACGCTCCTGAGCGTGGTAAGTAAATAGTTACTATTAGTTACTATTTCGAGAAGGTTGGAACGGTCAGCGTAGTAACTTTTGGTGAGGCTGGAACGGAAATAGTCACTAATAGTTACTATTTGTAGAAGGGTTGAACACGCTCATAGTGTCTGCCACAGAGATGAAGGGCGAAGTGCACTGTTCAGACTAAAGTTCAGTTGTCCCACAAGTGAAGTACGATTTTCTCATATTTGGTGTTCGCTTCCTCTCAAAAGTGTCCAAATGGACACTTTAAGAAAGTGTCCATTTAAGAGAATGTTGCGTGAGGTCTCGACAGTATTTAAGTAAATCAGAAAGGCAGTGAGTCAAATAAGATTACCTTAATGCAGAAGTCACAGAAGCCTACAGCTTCTAGTCCAATTTTATAACAGCGCACTGAAAACAATAACCGAGACCAGATCAACCTTGAACAGAGCCAAACAAGGAAAAAGAAAAATTCAGCGTAGCTTACAACTAACTTTTTCTACGAAAATGTAGCGAGATTGCAGCTTCTCTGAAACCATAGCGCGGGCTCGCGTTGACCAGACAAACAGACACTAGAAGAACATACTGTCGATGGTTACTCTATGGTAGCGACAGGCGCCACTAAGCCCCCTCCCCTCCTTTTATTTCTATCTAGGATGATGCCAGAGATGCCTGTTTGTATTTGTCCATTGTGATTACCAACGGAAATCTCAAGAACAAAAAGGACTTTACGCTTGTCATAGACTGTCGTATCAATAATAATTACGGCTAGATAAATAGCCAAATATCTTTCTGCTTAGTTAGAAAAACAAACAGATCTGGAACAAAGAAGCAAGAATTCGATTCCCACATCCCAGATTAGCAGTGCTAGCGAACGGGAAAGATGTGTCATTTGGAGAAAAGAGGTTATGACACAAGGGCCATCGGAAATGTGCGAGGCATGAAGAAATAGACAATGGGTATTCAGAACCGGAATAGTATTTTTTCATTTTTATTAAGCAAGCTGCATTCTGATATTATTGCATTCTTATGGAACCCGAAACTCTTGTGATATCGTCTAAGAAGCGCCCTCGACAACAAGACCAAAGGTTTCGACGGGATCCCAAAAAGTCAATATTTGATCCAGTCAATTGGGTCTTGTCTTCGCCAGACTCTTTGAACAGTATTAATGTTAAAGTTCAGCAATAGATAAGGCCAAATAGCGAATCATCTGAGAAAACCAAGTTCAGATATGGATTCAGCATGTGTGTTTACCCCTATAAGTCATATCTGTTTTGACGAAAACTTCCTGCCACTTCTGACAATTTCCCGGTTTCAGCCGAATTCCGAAACTACTTGTCCGGCGAAAATAGAAAGCTCAAAAACGAACTCAACGTATTGAACATCTAATCAATTTCAAATAAAAATTTAACTTACAACAAATCGAACTCTATGTCCGGTCGAACTATATGTCGAACTATATGTCCGGGTAAAAAATTATTTTCATACACGGATTCAGCATCTCTTCTTACCCCTAAATTGGATATCTAATCAACTACCTATATAACTTTAACTTTTTCCGGTATGGCCGGATTCCGGGCGAAGTACTTGCCCGGGAAAATTGTTTTCACACAAGTGTCCAGCATGTCTTCTTACCCCTAAATCGAACATCTAATAAACTCCAAATAAAACTTTTACTTTTAACAAACTTTCCAGTATTGGCCGGATTCCGGGCGAACTAATTGTCCGGCGAGAAAATGGTTTTCACCATTGTTCTCAGCATGTCTTCTTACCTCTTGCCTTCTTACCTCTAAATCGAACATATAATAACTTCAAATAAAACTTTAACTTTTAACAAACTTTCCGGTTTCGGCCGGATTCCGGGCGAACTACTTGGCCGATGACAAAATAGTTTTCACCATCGTGTTCAGCATGACTTCTTACCCCATACTAGACTATCACAGTATATGTTTAAAAATATTTCATTTGCCTCTTAATTTAAACCCCCTCCCCCACCACTAAATGTAGGGCTACAGAGCTCATCTACGAACTTGACCTTACTCATGACGCAAAAAATCCTCACACCAAGTTTCATCAAAATATTTCATTCCCTTCGAGAGTTATAGTGCACACAGACCGACAGACGGACGGACGGAAAGATGGAAAGACGGACGGACGGACAGACGGATAACTTTTGCGATGTCATAGGTATCCCGCAAGTTACATTTTTGGATCCCAAAAAAGGCTTCTTTTTTAATTCGATTTTTTGCACCGACAATTTGGAAAGTACTACCGTTAGATATCCGGAATGCGAAGAACCTCATTTATATAGAATAGAATGATAGAATGGTAGAATAGAATAGTAATTTATTCACTCACACTTTCACGGTTACAAAACCAAAATTGGTGAGTACTGTCATAACATAACATTTAAAAGCACGTACAAATGGTCAAAGGCTATTTAAAATTTCAACAATCTTTGGTATAAAACTGTTTTGGTAACGGCTGTGTTTGGCCGCTACTGGTTGGAATACTGGGACCTTCGTAGAGACTGCTCGCTCTTGCCTTTCCCTTAAATTGTTGTATGGGGGAGGGAGAAACTCATTGTAGATGGGGTGCGAAATAAGTTTTTTACCGATCTCGAGGCATAGGTTCAGTCTCCGTTTCTCCAATGTATCAACTGTGTATGTTCTTAGAAGAAGGGAGTAGGGTACTTTTGGGCCTTTATGGATAATATGGAGAGCGCGTTTTTGGATTCTTTCAATACGTGAGTTTTGATCTGCAGTCAGACCAAAATGCCACACTGCGCATGCGTATTCCATTAATGGTCTTATGAAAAAAGTATAAATCCTGAGGATGTGTAGACTTGGGACATTATGCTTTGATAAAAGCTTTAACATGTTCAGGCTTGAGTTTGCCTTACGGAGTATTTCTACTGTATTATCTTCCCAATCTAAAGTTTCAGTAATAACTACTCCAAGGAGTTTTATTTTTTTTACAGCCAAATTTTCAATGAGCTTTGGATCAAATTGCGGGGGTGATTTTAAAAATGAAATAGTTAAAACAGCACTTTTTTCTTGGTTTCCTTCAAGCGAACAGCGAAAGTTCATTACAGGCAAACTGTTTAGTGTTATCCTCCTTTAGATAACTCCCCCTTCCCATTTTTCTTTTCGTTTGTTTTCTTTCTTTCTCGTTCCTTCTTTCCCTTATCTTTTCTCTCCTTTTATTTAAAATTGAAACCATAGGTTATTTTTGTCTCTCCTCTCCTAATGTTTAAATAGAATATTCAGGTAGTTGATTCTGTTTGGTTAAATTAATATCGGTTATTTCCCTGCCGTAGCCAAGCACTACATTGTGCTTTCCTGGCAGGAATGTTAATTGTGTATTTTTTTTTGTCTTTAAATATAGTCCAACGAAACTGAAACTGAAATGGAACTGAGGTGAATGGGCATTTCAGCATTTGTCCGAGTTTACGCTGATCCACGTGATATTCAGCGATATCTAGGCTACTTTTGAATCTTTGTGTATTTTTTAACTGTTTTTGTAGCTTCTATACCTTCGTTTTCGTAGCTCCGTCTTGATAGGGGTTAATAGTAATAATATGGAAGAAATCGAGGGCATACTCTATGCCAGAGCAAAACAACTCTGCTTTATACGAACGAAAGATAATGAACCTCATCTCATCCGATCTCCGAAAAGGTCACACATGTTTCACTCCCGCTCGACAACTACCGGGTAGCCACCCCTACAGCTTCGGGCAGCATAGCAGAAACAGCCATCTCCTCACTGAATCCCAATGAGGACGTCCATCCAGTTGCAAAGAATGCATGAAAAGTTTCCCTAGGCAATAAAGTTCGCTGATTTAATATATGTTTACCTACATAACCTCACTTGCATTTACTTTGTTCCGGTCGGTCCGAAAAATAAAAGTAAGACATACCTGTAGTGACCAGTAGTGAGCTACTCCAACTGCGCAACTCTAGCGGACTTTTATTCAAACAATGTTTACAACGGATACGTCAGCTATGATTTTTCATCAGCGATATTTCGGCCCTTCTTGGCAAGGGTCCTCGTCAGGCTGTCAATCCTCTGGTTCAACTTCGGGGAAGGAACAAACCTGTAATAAATAACTGAAGCTTCTACCGACTATAAATATCTTATTAAAGTAAATTATCTTCAAATACCACTATAATGAAAAAACTAGTCCTGAGATTTAATTTTTGACAACGACGCTGTTTTTGCTGCACGATTGGGGCGATGACAGGAAAGGTTTTTTTCTGCATTTGATCAACTTCGGTTTTTTCATTAATAAGGGGCTGCAAGTACTCATAATAGAAACGTAGAACGAGGTCATTAATAAAATAATATTTAAGTTTTCAAATAAAAAATATCCTGAACTAGTTTATCTTTTTTATTTTTTTATTATTTAGCAACCCTGAAAGCTGCCTTCGAAGCAGAATAAAAGGCTAGTGTGACGTATCTCTAATCAAAGAATGGCATTCGCTGATTTAAAATCCTTTTCCCCGTAGCAACGTCACTTGCTTTTATCACATTCGCCAGTCCTGGTCGCCTGCTGGGAAGATTGCGCTGATCCAACTGTTCCAAAGAAAAGGTCAAGGAGTGCACCTAGAGGACACGAAAACGATAGAGGAAGGTATGTGTGCTTTTTTTCACAAAGAGGAGTAATGTATGTGAAGATGGAATTTAAACAAAGAACTTTATACCGTGACAAATAAACCAGAAAACACTTGAGTTTAAAAGTCGCGGAAACCCCACATGGAAAAGCCTCGTCAATAAGCCAAATATGGGGAAACAACTCTTGAGATGGAAACTAAAAGGGTTTCCAAGGTTCCGGGTTGAAATGCAACTTAAGGTGAACTTATATTTTCCAGTTCAATACTATGTTTCTTTTTGGGATCCGGAAACGTAAATGGAGGGATACCTATGACATCGCAAAAGTAGTCCCTCTGTTTCTGAGCACTATAACTCCCAAACGGAATGAGATATTTTGAATCCTTTGGGGCAAGGGAAAGGTCGAATTCGTAGATCGGCTCTGTAACCCTACATTTACGGGGTGGGGAGGGGATTCAAGTTAGGGACAAACAAACTATTTTTAAACAGGTAATAGGATAGTCGATTAAGGGGTAAGAAGACGTTCTGACCATTTCTCGCCGGACAAGTAGTTCGCCAGAATCCGGCCAAAACCGGAAAGTTTGTTAAAAGTAAAAGGTTAATTTGAAGTTTTTTGGATGTTCGATTTAGGGGTAAGATAGCACGCTGAACACTTATGTGAAAATCATTTTCTACGCGGACAATTAGTTCGCCCTTTTATTTGTAGTTGATTAGATGTCCGATTTAGGGTTAAGAAAAGATGCTGAATCCGTATATTATAATCATTTTTTAGCCGGACAGATAGTCCGTGCGGAATCCGGCTAAAAACAGAAAATTTGTTATAAATTAAATCTTCATTTTAAGTGAATTAGATCTTGGATATAGGATCAAGGAGATGCACTGGACGCTTTTCGCAGGACAAGTGTCCGTTCGTCTGTGAGCACAATCACGAAGGGAATGAGATAGCTGGATGGAACTTGGTGTGAAGATTCTTTGGGTCAAGGGACAGGTGGAGTTCGTAGATGGGTTATGTAGCTCCCGAACGGCCGATATCCAAGCTGGAAAACCCCACCCACGCTACCAGTTGGTACTGTTTTTAAGTTTAGAACATGTTTTAACATCCACTATAAGCCAAGCTTGACAGAAATTAGCATGTTTAGAAGCAGAATCGTTAGTTACAAAATAAGACAGAACGAGATAGTTTCAAATCATCAGTTTTTCTTTTAATCCTTCATATTAAACAGAGAACCTGCTTTTACCCTTCTTTACCTATTGCATTACCTGTAACGACATACCATTAGCCTAGCCTTTCAAGAAAACGGCTTTGCCAAAAAATTCCTCTAGCTGAGCATTTAATTTATTTTTCCGAAAAAAATTTCAGTATAATTCTATAATTTGCTGTTTTCCTTCGTCCAAGGAGGGACGCATGAACCAACTAGTTGCACTAGTGCTCCTACTAATGTACGTCAAATGGCCGATAGATGGGCCAGGCAGTAAGTTAGACGCGAAAGCAGAGCAGACGCAATAGCAGGTTCAAGGTTCAAGGTTCAAGGTTCAAGGTTTTATTATTTACAACAAAACAAAATAACTAAATATCAGGAAGTTACCCGGCAGAGAGGGACTCAACAAATGCTCGGGCAACATACAAAGAAGAGAAGAAAATTCAACCAATAACAGATTAAGAGCGTGCCTATATCATAACAGCGTGAACAACAAGAAGAAAGAAAAACATGAAAAACAATAAGAGATTATAAAGCAACTTACCACGTCAGATCGAAGACTCAATAACCACCAAAATATAAAAAATATATAACCATGGGCAAAGAATCAGAGAATCAGGACTGAACAAACCAGAGGCCAAACCACCTTCTCCAACACTCCTCATTAATACAAATCCAACAATTTAGTTTTAAACCTTTTTTTTAGTAAAGGAAGAGAAAGGCGAACAATATCTTTATCTTCTAATAAATTATAAAATTTAACTAAACAATTACGCAAACTAAATCTGGATCGTTCACATCTGATCAGAGGTTGACGAGGATCCGAACCAAAACGAGTAGCATAATGGTGGTCATAAGCGGTGGGGAGCAGCTCGCAGGAATACAAAATCGAAGGCAGTCTATTTTTGAAATAACACTCCAACATTATTATCGAAAAAAATTGCAGAAATAAAGAAACGGGTAAAATATTAAGCAACTTATAAGCACTCTTTGTGGGTGACGAGTTTGGTAGCGATGATGGAGATGGCATAAACTCCTTCAGGAGGCGGATCCCCTTATTTTGAAGGCTCTGAAGAGGAGCAAGATGACTGCTGAACGTGTTCAGATATACAAGGGGACAATAAGTGAGGTACGAGTGAATACGGGAAAAATAAATAGATCGCATAGCGTGGTAAGGGAGTAGAAACTTAAGGCGATACATCATTCCAACATTACGACTTATCTTCAGTTTCACTTTATCAATATGGGACTTCAAAGAAAGGTTACTATCTAACTGAATACCAAGGTATCTAACACTATCAACCCTTGTAATGCTATCACGATCGTCCATATCTACTGACTGTAGGTTTGGCAGACGATAACCAACACGAGAAAAAATTAAAAAATTTGACTTCAAACAATTTACCACGAGTTTGTTGTCATGCAGCACTTCTCATCATCTCTGATGAAAACGAATTCCGCATCACGGACCTACCAAGAGTGAATATAGAAAAAAACCACCCACGCTACCAGTTATTGTAATGCCTTTAAAAATCTATAAGAAATTATATTTTTTTTTTAAGTTTAGGACATGTTTCAACCTCCACTATAAGCTTTTGTCTATTTCTAAATCTTAAATTAATAGCATCTAATTGTCTGGATCAAATATTCAATTTTTGGGATCCCATCGAAACATTGGGTCTTGTTGTAACTGTGTTCTTCTTTTTCTGGATGCTAGACGGAATACTGCTGGCACGATAAATCTCAAACGACTTGAAACATTCTTTAAAATTTGATTTGTGGATCATTTGGAGGCTTACCTCGTATCCCTATATGTAGGGGCCAAAAAGGTAGTTACAAATTAAGGCGTGAAAAAACAAGAGCTGGAAGCTCATATGGCACTTGCAAGACTGGGACAGAGGATAAAGGAAGGAATTCGTCAATTCGCAGGTTTGTTGCGATCATTTGGAAGCAAAAGCCTTCAGATAAGAATCATCATGGGTCCTTAGAAATCGCGAGAATGTATTGTTCGTAATAACTATTTTATTTCTGCATTTGGCCGTGATGATGCAGACTTTAAGGGCGCTAGAGATTCATCTGTAATGAACACTCTTGAAGCACAAACGATAATAAGCTCATTGGAATCATGACAATCTATATTTTGCTCAAATTTACTTTTTGAACTTTAAGAAGCAAAACCCTTGAGGCAAAAATGATCACGGGCACTTGGGACTCATAAATATTTATATCGTTTGGTTAAAAATTTTTTTTTTACTTTTCGGTTGAGAAACGCACTATGAGGGTTCTAAAAATTAATTTGAGTTAAAATGTATGCTTTGCTTA
This sequence comes from Branchinecta lynchi, assembly GCA_023053575.1. Lineage (NCBI taxonomy): Eukaryota > Metazoa > Arthropoda > Branchiopoda > Anostraca > Branchinectidae > Branchinecta > Branchinecta lynchi. The sequence goes on along the minus strand of JAKZAP010000125.1, from coordinate 55,697 downwards.
AAAGTTTTTTTTTGCACTTAGTAGTTAGGATTAGTGGTCGGAGCGAATGTCTAAGCCAATCTTGTCAAGTTTCTAATATTCAAGCAAAGTCTCATCGCCCTAGCGCATCTGGAAGTACCTTAATTTGCGGTCACCGGAATTCCGGACCCCTCACCCACCAACTCCCCTCACAGTGCCCGAACCCGGTCCGGTTTAGTCACTGATGTATCTAGTTCTTGTCATTGTTCTTCCCACCAAGTTTCATCCCAATCGCTCACTCAAAGCGTGTCAAGATAGTTCCCGTCCCCCCTCCGACTCCCCCCACATTCATCGGATCCGGTCCGAACTTCAGATGGGTCATCCGAAACACGAGGTCTTTCCAAATATCAAGTTTTGTTAAGATCCGATCACCCGTTCCGAAGTTATACATTCCTCAAGATTCCAGACCTCCCGACCCCCCTCCCTCCACTCCCCCCAAGGTTGTCGGATCGAGAAGTTGACTGTTTCCAGGTTGATCTGGTCAGATCCCTGACTTGTCTGCCAAGTTTCATTGTCCTAGCCCACCTGGAAGTAACTTAACTCCGTATCACTGGAATTCCGGAACCCTGTCCAACTCCCCCCACAGTGCACAAATCCAGTCCGGTTCTGTCAACGATGTACCTAGGGCTTGTGCTTGTTCCTCCCACCAAGTTTCATCCCGATTGCTCGATTCTAAGCGTGTCACCTGATTTCCGGTTCCCCCATACGACACGACCTCCCCCACATTGATCGGATTCGGTCCGGACTTGAAACGGGACATTTGAGACATGAAGTCTTTCCAAATATCAAGTTTAATTAAGTTCAGATCACCCGTTCGAAAGTTATGCATGTCACTAAATTTCGGATTCCGGCTCCTCTCCCTCCCCCCACGGTGGTCGGATCGGGAAAGTAACTACTTCCACATTAGGTTGGTCGGGTCCCTAATATGCCTGCCAAGTTTCATCGCCTAGCACATCTGGAAGTACCCTAACTCGCAAACACCGGACTGAACGACCGACCGACCGAGCCACCGACCGACAGAAAAGTGATCGGTATATGGCACTTGGACGGAAGGCAAGTACCATAAAAACCCAGCCAACGAGACTGTCGATCTAGGGGTAAGAAGACATGCTAGGCACACATATTATCATGAATTTTTTCCCAATTTATTTTTGAGCTCCCTGGAATTTGGCAAAAACTGGAAATTTTTGAGAAGCAAAAGTTTTTCTTTAGTGTAGAAAGTAGGGCACGAAGGCACGCTAAATCAGCATGTTTAAATCGCTTTCCTGCCGCAATCCGGCGGTAACCTGAAACTGGCTTGTGATCGATGGTGCGGCCAATGTGTTCGTCGAGTGTTGATGCTGTTATGTATATAAGAAGCCGGAACCCCTCTGTCGACTTACCACCATCGAAATCCGATGCAAGCTTAAAGACTTCGCATGAATTTGCATCTGCGTGCTGCTAAAAATCTTGGGTCACTTTTGCAGTCGTCGCATTCTGGCTACGAGATCGTTCCGTTCCCCCTTCCCATAATCTCATTGACTTTCCCCAACTTGAGGTGTCATTTTACTAAAAGCTACCTATATTAAGGTTGAAAACGGGGACACGGAAAAGGTAATGGAAAGACCAATTAACAATGCAAAGTGCTAATAGCTTTCGCGGGGACTTCGATAGGAGTGCTTAACTAGTTTTGCAATTCATGGGAGAAGAAATCATGCCGAAGGCTGTCAACTTGTTCGAGAGCCCATTCAGTTCACGACAGAAGAGCTTAAAGGATTAAAAAAAGCCAAAGAAGAAAAGGTGTAGCCTACACTGCCAAACTTTCATAAAACATAAAATTATATCATGTTATTTTCAATATGCAAAGCACCTGCTCCACTTGTCGAAATTAGGTCATAACCATACACTGACGGAGAATTTTGAAATTCAAGATGCAAGTGTTAAAGCCAGGCTTCACCTTCCAGATTCCCAGACGTCCGGGGCTTCCGCATAGTCAAGCCAACCCTTCCAGATTTTCATGATCGCGATAACAGCTAAATTTGTTGTTCTTCAAGATTTCCTAGATGTCCTCATTACATTTCAAATATCACTTACATCCCAGTCACAACTGTCAATCACTTTCCCTTTTCTTCCGCCATTCGCATATTTGTATTGTCTCTGGAACAGTTTGCCTCTATGGCATCTTCCAGACATCAGGAATCTGGGGTGTCCAACACCCCGGAATTACAGATGTTTTTGGCCTTGCTTCACCTTCCAGATCCGTCTCGACAAAAACGGCTGTCTGAAATCCGGAAGAAAAATCTGGAAGGTGAAGCATCGCTTTTACCCTTTTGATGTTTCCTCATCGCTTTAAAAAATCATGGACAACAGGGACCAACAAGCGCCCGACTTTATCCACTGCTTCTTGACCGAAGATTTAAAATTAAGTGTCTGTTTCTGTGTGTTTAAGTGTTTTATTTATTTTCTTTCTTTACTCCGCTTTTTCAAAATGGCGGGTTACAAATAAATTACTTACTTACTTATTTATACCATTAGGATGCCCAGTTTCAACGAACAGCACTTAGCAAGCTTTTATAATTTGGCAAACGTTATGTACTAAACATTTTGCATACAAGAAGAGCGGAAAGACCGCCGGAGAAACTTGCGCTAAATTTTCTGTTCTGCTTTTCCGTCTTTTTTTTGGGGGGGGGGGGGGTCTTCTTGGCAATGCTTGTGCATTATATTCGATGCAAAATACTTGTAAAATCTTAAAAGAGAATATGTTATAGGAATTCCCGTATAGCTGCAACTTTTTTGTCCTCTGATCCTTGTGCAAAGTTATTTTCAATTGCTCAGGATCTTCACGTTTCTGCCCTTGGCCATTTCTCCGCATTCCGTCTAGGAAGAAGATATCTTCGACCCGATAAGTCCCTTTTCTTTCTTTTTTTTAAATGTTCATTCTTCGATCTCGTGCATTCACTGCATTATTGAAAGCTCAGTGTATTTTTTTTTTTATTTGTATATACTGCACTATTTTCCTCGTTTTAAGTGCGTGAATAAAATTTCATCATAAATATTCTTTCAGCCCAAGCCGACTGCGAATCATAGAATAGAATAGAATAGAATATAATAGAATATAATTTACCAAAAAAGCCCGAGGGCCATGGCAACAAAAATTCTAAGAAACGCACTCACTTACATAGATAACACGCAGCTCCTATTCAAAAAATCTCCTTCTATGCTCCATCGCAAGCTTCAAGAAACGTCCAAGTATTTTTACAGTAACAAAACACTCATCCTTCATCATCCTTACCATCCATTCTTCATTAAACACTCTCTCATCAAATACCTCCTTTCTCCATTCATTCAATTCCACACAATCACACATCAAATGTACTACGCTTTCGTCCTCATGACCACACATAGAACAGAAGTAAGGACCAATTCTCTCGTTTACTTTACCAATATATTTTCTCCTTGCCCCAAGTGGTAAACTATCAGCCCTCATCTCAATAATATGCTTAATATCCTCCTTACTTAACCCTGCTTTAAACATAATTCCCTCGCCCCAAGTCTCTTTGGCCGCCTCGAAGAAACGCAAGGACACTGGAATGCCCTTCTGAAATTGCCAAGTTTGGATCTCTTGGTCTTTTAACCTGATACTCACCATTTGATGGTGGAAAACAGATACGTCAAAATAGGTCGGATACGTCGTAAAATTAAGCTGACTTATCCGTTTTCCACCATCAAATATAAAATTTCATCATCATCATCATAACATCCCAAGTATTATTTATTAAAACTGCGCATCCTTGCGTAATCTTTTGTGAACCTGCTTTGGTGGGAGACTTTCCCAGATGAGGTGGTGGAAAACGGATACGTCAAAATAGGTCGGATACGTCGTAAAATTCAGCTGATGTATCCGTTTTCCACCATCAAACATAAATTTCATCATCGTCATCATAATATAACATCACATAATCTTTTGTGAAACTGTTTTGGTGGGAGACTTTCCCAGATGAGGATACTGACAAGAAGGGAAGTCTTTGGTTGGGTAGTTATAGATTTTCTTTCAGCCCAAGCTGACTGCAAATATATTTGACAATACAACTAATAACATGTAGGGAAAAGTTCTACGGACCCATGTCTTGGCTTAGGCTACCCTACAAATCTTTAATTAATTTAGAAGAAATTTCTGGTCAGTAAAAACCTTGACGTAATTTCCTCCACAAATATCCTCACGCAGGTCCTCTACCATGCAATTAGACACAACAGATGGCTTTTTTTTCCGGAGTCAATTTGTCAACTGAAGCAGCAAATTGACTCCGGGAGAAGAAGCGATTTGCTACCTCCAGCTGTGTTGAACAATTAACGGGAATGTGTCTACTTTTTCCTGACGACCTGAAGCAGGCCCAGACGCTTTATCCAGCTATACGGAATCGCTAATGGAAAGGAATCAATTTCATACTTATTCCCAAGTTCGGCAATGCACAGCTTACATAATGGATGGGATACATTTCCTTAGACGACGACCGTAAATCAAGTGCCTAAACCATATAAGTTTAAAATAGCCATCAACAAAAACTGACAATCGTAACTTGTTGAGGTGACTTTTAGACGATTATGTGAAGTAAAATTTTAGTCCTCACTAGAACTTCTCAAAATTGGCCTTGAAGTTAACCTGTCAAAATGTGAGTACCTGCATTTGAACCCTTCGTCAAATCGTTCGAATACATCCAAAGCTTCTATCTCTCTCGTTTATCGTCAAACCACCAGAATCTCTACGGTGGCTCGGCATAACATTCAAATCTTCATTGTCAAAATTTTGCTCTTCAGTTGTTCAAGAAGTTTCTAGATCAATCCGTACCACCTATGGGCGCATCGTCCCCACCGGGGGCGCTATAATCGTAAAGCTTTGGGAAATTTGTACAGCACCTTCTGCGCTCTTTCTATACTATTTCGTTCTGGCGTCATTCATGTTCTGCGAAAGAAGGAGATTAAACAGATGAGATCATGTTATTTTAAACATGCAAAGCACTTGCTCTACTTGTCGAAATTATGTCATAACAATACATTGAGGGAGAAGTTCAAAATTCAAGATGCAAGCTCTACCCTTTTGGATGTTTCTCCATCGCTTTCAAAAATCATGGACGACAGGGCCCAAGCAGCGCACGACGTCGGCCACTGTTTCCTGACAGAAGATTAAAAATTAAGTGTATTTTTCTTTGTTTGCGTTTGCATGTGTTTTGTTTATTTTCTTCATTTACTCCGCCTTTCCAAAATGGCGGGTCAAAAATAAATTACTTACTTACTTATTTTTACGGCTTAGTTAACACAAATGACATTTGAAATCTGTCGCCAGATTTCCAATAAGGCTACAGGATTAGTCAGAAATGCATCAGTAAATGTATCGTCAGCAGGGGCGTCGCAAGTGCATTTTCGGGGGGGGGGGGGGGGGGGGGGCAGAGCCGAAATTTTACCGAATCTGTCAAAAATTTTACCGAATCCTAGAAACTGAGATTTCGAGCTTTAAACTATGGAACAAAAAGGATTACGTAGGAAGAGTAACAATAAAGGGCAGCATGAAAGGCGATAAGCCAACTATTAGGCGGCGTTTTGGCGAAGCCCAATTGGAGAATGTTTTGCCGAGGATGATTGCAGTAACAGCTTCTATCTTTTATAGTCAATAGAAACGAAATCGAGCGCCGCCGGCGAAAATTTTCGAAATCCAGTTTATTTTCCTGTAGGCTAAAATTTTACCGCTTCTCTTACAAATCTTACATCCTAAGAAGTACCAGGAACCTTATGGAGCGGCGTTCCGGCAGCAGCAGCAACTGTAGTCTAGTCAATATACTAGCCATAATGACATAAAGTGAGCGCCGCATGCGCGATTTTTTATTTGCTTTTTCCTGCCAAATTTAAATTCCATCCAAATCCTAGCTTTCAATGTTTCGAAACCTCAATCCTAAAACTGGCTTAAAGCCCCAGTCAAATGACGCGCCCTTCCACAAAACACAGAATATTACGAAAGGTGCTGCGGACTGAATTTTCGAAATATTTATGATTAGATATTCTTTTTGGGATCCAAAACAAAAGTAAGGACTATCGATGAAATCATAGACCATCCCTTTTCTCTGCTACCAGTGCTTCACTCGACCTCTTCCGAGTTTCGAGGTTCGTGATAACTTCCGAATCCTGGCAATCATAGCGAATAAATTACCGAATCCTGGCAATCATAGCGAATAAATTACGAATCCCAGTTATTATACCGAATAGGGTTTAGTACGATAGCATGTTCGGGATTTTGTATAACTACCGTATCCCGGTTATTATACAGAATTGTTTTAGTATCGAAAGAATACCGAACAAAATTCATATTCGGTACGCTGTCGTCGAAACTGGAACAAAAGTTGGGATTCGTGGTTAACTTCCTAACCGTGAAAATTATACCGAATAAATTACCGAATCCCAATCATGATACCGAATAATTTTGAACCGATAGCTTATTCGGGATTCTGTGTGACTACCGAATCTCCATAAATATACCGAATAGTTCCGGCATCGAAACATTACCAAATGATTTCAATAAATTTTCTCACCAAGTTCGTGATAACTACCGAATACTGGCAATTATACTGAATCTCGATCATTATACCGAAGAGATTTGTACCGATAGCCTATTTAGGATTCTGTATAACTACCGAATTTCCGTACATATATCGAATAGTTTTGCTATCAAAAAAATACCGAACAATTTTAGTCAAATTGTGGGCCTTTTGGGCCCCCCGCACCCCCCCCCCCCTTGCGACGCCCCTGATCGTCAGTATATGTATTGTCGGGAAGAAATGTATAACACCTTACTGGCTATAAAATAATGAAAAGGGAAAGAACAAGAAGGATCCGCTTACATACCACGGCCCCTAGGCAGTTAAGAGATATCTATGCGGATCTCCCCGGAAATTAACCCCACCAAACCCCCAGAGTACCCCCCCCCCCCAACCCTGCCAAAACCACACCGAATAATGCTAATATATAGAAAACTGGAAATCTTACAGGAAACTGCAGTTTTGACCGCGAGCAACTAAGAATTGTCCCTCGACACGAGAGTTAAACGTAAAAGCCCATTCACAATGGGTTTTAGCTAATACTCGGTACCAGCTAGTTCTGAAAATCGCTCCCGAGACTGAAGCTTTGCCAGGTTTATGCCGTTCGCAATGATACAGGTGCCAATTTGGGGTACCAGCTAGTCTCGGACCCAAGTTGAAATTAGTGCAACTTTTGAGAGTAGGCTACTAGCCCAGTGGTTCCAAACTTTTTTGGTATCGCGTACCCCTAATCAAGGTTCAAAAAGGTTGCGTACCCCTTTTTGAGAGTCATTGTTCTACTATTTTGTTTTAATATGAACAGCGTAAAAAAGTCGTGTTGTCATAAATGATAAGGCATAAAGTTTAAAAATATATACAAATCAATCAGACATCTGAGGCTGCTTTGTTGCTGAAATTGGGTTAAATTTTGGCTCTACGTCACAAACATCAATAATAAGATATTTCTCTGTTTGTTTATGATCAAACACATTGCCTGAAACAAGACTTCTAGGTAGGTAGGTCTACCTGTGTTTCCGAATGGCAACAGAATGGCGTTTCCACTTGGTTCTTTGTATTCTACCTGCACCTCCAAACAAAACTAGGCAACAATAAAGTTTGAAAATTTCAGTCCTAAGATACAATTAGTTGCAAGTTCAGCAAGGTTTTCCGTAAGCTTGTCATGAAAAGGTCACGTTCCACTACATGGATATTGGATTCAGTCCCGAGGTCTATCTTTTGGTCGTGGTAGGTGGGAAATATTAAGCAAGTTCTCGCAGCTTTGTCACTATTGTACCCCATCTCCTCTATTAGCAATACGCTGATGTCACGCTTGCCACGTTTGTTCCTTTACATGACGTTCTGTGCGCCCGGTCAGTTTTTCCGAGGAGCTTATTCGTCGAGAGACCGGTTTCTGCAAATTTTCTAAAAGCAGCCGAAGCAGCACGTAATTTTCTGTAAGCATAGGTTAGTTGGAAGGTGATCAACTATTTCAGAGCATCAGACCCGAAACACTATGTAGTGCGAGGTTTCCTAGGTGTCAATTTCATTATCGTTCACAAACTGATCGCTGGTTCTCTGAACTGATCTTTCTACAGCCATAAATCAATATCTTGACGAAAGCAGACATTCTCAAATTCAGAGATTTTGGGACCTTCGCGTACCGTACGCGCACCCCCAGTTGGGAACCATTGTACTAGCCAAACAGATGATTTTGGGAAATATCGAGGAATATTCTGATTGGCTAGTTTCGAACCAGGCTCAATAGGTAAAATCATATCCACTCCTTGCTGTCTTGAAAACCGAATATGAATTTAGGACATTGTATTCGGTCTAACGTGGTTCAGCATTAACCGATCGGAATATTCCTCAGTATTCTCCTAAGTAATCCGAGACTAAGGTACCCGAAGCTGGCGGCAGAAACCCAGCTAATTCTCGGTCTCACAGCGATTTCTGGAACTGTCTGGTGCCGAGTATTAGCAAAAACCCGTTGTGAATGGGCCTTAAACGCGTGAAGTCAGCTCGCTTGCCTCTCGCCTGTATACAGTGGCGCCATTTCAGTAAACCCCAGGGGGGGGGGGCCATTTTGGGCCCCCATCCTAGATTTTTTTTTTGCTCAAGTGCAAAATTTAATTGCTTTTTAGGGTAAAATTAAAGCAGTTTTAAAATATATCATAATGAGCATATGCAAGAATCAAGCATCGTTCAAAGACCCTTCACAAATAAAAATGTTCACTGGAGCATGCTGTGACCTGGAGTGTGAAGCCTACCCATATGACAGAATGAAGGGAACGGTGAACTATGAATTTGAAAGTACCCGACCCCTCAAAGAAGAATAATTTAGAATCCCAAATTTCTTTCCTCGTTTCAGTACTGTAAGGTGCTATCCGTGACAAGTTACTAAAACCAGGAAAGATATATTGGACTTTAAATATATTAGTTGCCGACCCCTCGCTGGACTCGGATGATTTTGGCGCCTATCGAAGGGTACTAAAAAGAGGAAAATGTGAACTTTTACAAATATAAGTTGCCGACCCCTCACGGGATACTAAACAGAGGAAAAGCACATGCAGCTTGCAATTTTTTCGAATACTAAAAGGAGGAAAAGGTGAACTTTTACAAATGTAAGTTGCCGACCCCTCACGGGATACTAAACAGAGGAAAAGCAGGGTGCAGCTTGCCAGTTTTTCGAATACTAAAAGGAGAAAAAGGTGAACTGTTACAGATGTAAGTGGCCGACCCCTAACGGGATATTAAACAGAGGAAAGGCTTACCAGTTTTTCGAATCCTCGATTTCTGGTTATTCTTTCTCCGTTTTACTTTGGCCTTCCTGGTTTTAGTATCTTTGCCTGCTTTTCTCTTGCCTTTCTTTTCCTGCTTTTAGTCAATCCCGTATATACTTGCCATACAAGTATATCGCACTTTATTAACCCTGTGTGTGTTTCTTATACCCCGAATTCAGTTAACAGAGTCGCGTGGTGACCCATTTATGGTAATTTAGCAAAAACCAAACATTGTTTTGTTTTTATTTTTTCAACATACTCTGACTTCAGCATTCAGGGATCCGGCACACGGAATTCAGTCGGAAATGCCGCCTCACAACATACGAAGCTGCTCGTTTCCCAGTAGTTCACTTCCCACGTGGTTTCGAACTTTTGTCCTCGCAATAGGTGTTTCATTCTAGATGCGAAGGTTAACTGAAAGGGAGTGAAATCAGAAAATCAGCTACAAATCACTTTTTTCTTTACTTCAGAAGGTCTGAAACCCCGAAGAAAATGCGTTGCTAAATTGCTTCGACATTCCAGAAAGACGATTTTTATTCATGTGTCAGATCTTTCAAACTTGTTGTATCTTTACGTAATTTAGTAGAGGTTTTGGCCAGTACCAGAATAACTTTTAGCAGGAAAATCAAAGATAAGACAAGTATTTAGCTGATCTATAAGTAAAAAGATACAGTAAAGGTCCAAGCATCCACATGTCCATTTACAATAATTTGTTCCGAAACTCTTATTTAAATTCTGCTGAAACACTGCCAAAAATTCAAGAAGGAAAGCCATATTTACTAAGCTAAGTGAACAATATTACGTAAATATGTTATGCAAGGGTGACAAATTTACCAATATTATCTAATCCCGTTAAATGGAGATGTGAACTAGGTAAACGAATTTGGCTTCGGGGCATCACTGTTCGATGAATCTGACTATCGTAGTTGGTTGCGGACTATGTTTACAAGCCCCTCTCAAGCTCAGTGGTAGAGCAGTGGCGTTTGTTGTGTTTGCAATAATCAATCGACCGCTTTAACCCTTGGTCTTCATGTTTTTGCACTGTTTTCCTCGGCCACGTCATACTACAGAATTAGTCCCCGAAGCCGCGCCGAATCTAAACTACACCTACGTTGCCTGGGCAACGTGAAGTGTTGCAGCAACCTTTGTTCGGCTTCGCCGACTCTAAAGTGTTGCGAGAGCAACACTTTGGTTTTGTTTCTTCGCTAACGGTTAAATGCTGAATTTGTCAATCCATCGAGGTTTTCAGAATGGTATGTTCCAATCCATGAAGAATATTTTTCTGAGCTGATGACACAATCTGTAATAACATGGTTATTCCTCAGCGTTGAAAAAGAACCCAATAGAATATCGGAAGTAGGGACTAAATTTACTTTGCAGCCAGTTGACCTCTACTAATTATTTCAAAACATATCGTTGTTTTACATTTTTATTTGTATCTGTTGCGTTACCACTTAATTCTGGGTTACGGTGAAAGACCATCAACATAGACCATTCTAGACACAGGAAACAAAATAGGTACACATACTAGGAAATGTCGGAAGCCCCTCATTGCCGAAGATGATTATGGTATAATCGCCCCCTGTTAATTACAAGTCCCTGACATGTCTCACAGTTAGTTTGTCTATTCTTTTTTTGAGTGTGTACCCTACCACTAAAGTTGTCAACCCCTCAAAGACTTAATTCTAAGTTACAGTGATAGACCATGGAGACTAATTTTCTTACCCTCAGATTTAAAGAGATCAAATAAAATATGCACCAATTTGCACTAGTTTCTAGCCCCTCATGAACCCCTTCTAGCAACCAATTCCTGCTTACCAGTCCATCTCACCATGAATCCATGATAGACATAGTACCAATTTTTATTCCAGCAATGTTTTCAACGGATACATCAGCTAAGATTCTTCATAAGCGATATTTCGGCCCTTCTTGGCAAGGGTCCTCGTCAGGCTTTCAGTCCTCTTGTTCAACTTCGGGGAAAGAAACAAACCTGTAATAAATAACTGAAGCTTCTACCGACTATAAATATCTTATTAAAATAAATTATCTTCAAATACCACTATAATGAAAACACTAGTCCTGATATTTAATTTTTGACACCGACGCTGTTTTTGCTGCACGATTGGGGCGATGACAGGAAAGGTTTTTTTCTGCATTTTGATCAACTTCGGTTTCTTTATTAATAAGGGGCTGAAAACCTAAATATTATTTTATTAATGGCCTCGTTCTACGTTTCTATTATGAGTACTCGTCTGTATCTATTGCTTTGAATAATCATAGCACGGAAAAACTAGTGCTGAGATTTAATTTTTGACACGGCTGCTGTTTTTGCTGCGCGATTGGGGCGACGGCAGGAAATATTATTTTCTGCATTTTGATCGACTTCGGTTTTGTTGTTAATAAGGGACTGAGGCTTAAATTTTCTTCCCTTAATAACCCCGTTCCACATTTCCGGTAGGGCGTACTCGCCTGTATCTCGGTTAATGCCTGCTCGGTTTTTCTTTATCTCAACGGCTTCTCGAATGGTTTGATGGAGTCCGGTGCACGTTGCAAGAATTTGGGCTTTTTCAAAATATACTGAATGGGATGGATTTTCGAAAATATGTTCTGCAAGTGCAGATTTGAAAGTATAGTTATGACGGTGTCCGTTGGAGAGGGCGTGGTCAATTTCTTGCTCATGCTCTGCAAGTCGTTTTCCGAAAGTTCTCTCTGTCCTTCCTACGTACGTAACGCTTAAATGCCTCTTTGGTACTGATTTGGGACTTTATATTTTCCGGAGTTTAGGTAGGACAGCAAAGTATTTTGGGTTCTGTGAAAGACTTGGATGTTGTATTTTTTCAGACTTTTCGACAATTTTTCGGTTACTCCGCGGACGTACGGAAGGTAAACGCGGGCATTTTTTTCTTCTGCCGTTACTAGCAGAACTTACAGGATCTTTGGGGGATGAATGCAGCTTCAGTCGTCTTCTGATGATCTGTTCAACCAGTTGAACGGGGTTGCTGGAATAAATGTTTCAAAGTCAGCTTGGGCTCAAAGAATATTTAATATTCTTTAATTCTTTAATAATATTTGTAACACAGAATAAGATTAATAGGTACACCAACTAGCAAAAGTTACAAGCCCTCATCACCGAAAATGACTATGGTCAACCAGTCGATTTTTGCTTACAAGTAAATAAAAAACAAAATATCGGACGTAGGGACTACATTGACTTTGCAGCCAGTAGAACTTTATCCTTGTCAATCGTAGCCATCGTGACTGGTGAAAACTTGGAACATTATCTTATATAATCTAGTTGGTATTATAAAGCTATCCGTAACTTTTCAGGATCAAAATACAACAGGTTCCATTCTGCTAATTATTTTGAAACTGTGTCGTTGTTTTACATTATCATATGTATCCGCTGCATTAACACGGTCAGAAACCTCTCACCACCGAAGATGATTATGGTATACGAGCCGATTATTACTTAAAAGAGTTACAAGTCCCTGACATGTCTCAAAATTGGGTTCCGCCTATTCTTTGTTTGAGTTTGTACCCTACCACTAAAGTCGTCAACCCCTCAAAGACTTAACTCCATGTTACAGTGATAGACCAAGGAGACTTCTTACTTACAAGTCCATCTCCCCTTGATGAGACACGGTCAAATTTTCGCTGTAGGCGAAAAATTTGGTTAAAACGGGCATCGCGGCGAAGCCGTGATGCCCTTTTCACTTTTCATAAAAATGTTTGTCCCCACATTTCGAAATTGGATGATTTAACGTGTGTGTTGGTTCCTCTTCCTTTATCTAATTTGCTAATTCACCCAACTTTTATTCACTCCGCATCGATTTCACCGGGTTCGGTCTGTCCCGTCGTAAATTCGGTGATTTTACCTGTTTATTGGTCTCACTCTCTACCGAATTCACTAATTCGGTCAGTCCACTTCATAATTAAATTCGGTGATATTCATTTGGTTCATTCATTATATTCCGTATTCATTACCACATACGGTATTTCACTGGATTATTCTTTAGTCCATTTCAGACTGGTCCAATCTTATGTAGTAGTATCCAGTAGCATCCTGTCTTGCCATAGTAACATCCGGTCTTGCTAATAGTAGCATATAGTAGTATGCAGTAACACGATAGCCTTGAATTAGAAGCATGTAGTAGCATCGTTATTACTGCATACTAATTTTTCGTACTACTTCATAATACTATTTTGGGTTTTGGGTTTGGGTGACCTGTTGTCACATATTGAGACGGGCTATTGGTTTAACAATATGTTCAATATGTTGTAGAAATGTTGAAGAAAAAAATTCCTTCCTTCCTTCCTTCTATTACTAGACTTGCCGAATTCGGTTGTTTTAATTGGTTCTAACAAGAGTTTTATTCCATTACGAAATTCGGTTGTAATACCGCTCTAGTTAGTTTTTCGGTATACTACGAATTCATTATTTGCTTCAACCCAGTTACTGAGTTCCGTAATTTAAGTGGCATTTATTTAGCTCTCGTTCTTTAACATTTACGGTGGCTTCACCTGGTTGCTGTTAATTTTTTGTACTTCTTAGGATTGCGGTTCTTCAGGAATAAGCACGACTCTTGACTTGAAAACTAGCCTACTTTTGTTTGCTGTAAATGATGGTCTCGACCATCATAAGTAAACTGTAAGGATCGTAACAGTCGTGGAACGAAAATAATAAGTGGGAGGAGCCAATTTACTTATACGGCGGGCAGTAATAACAAGAATAGTAACGATCGTAACTAATAATAAGTTGCTGGAACGCTACCTACATAGACGGAATACTACTCAAGTGACTTTACCGTGAAAAATGAGCTGCTTTATTTAAGCTTATTCACGTCGTTTCCCGAGGACTCCTTTTGAGGAGTCCCTGCGTTTTTGTTTGTCCCAGGGACTCACTCCCCGTACTCTCACGAGTCCCCATGGACATTATCATCACCACCATTAAAAAGGACTCCCTTTCAGATTCGTAGTGGGTGCTGGTGTTGGTGCAATGTAAAGTTAACTCCAAACAATCAGAATAAACAAAACCAAGAATGAAATGGATCCAAATTAATTTCGTCAACTGCATATTTTTCAAAATCAATATTAGAAGCATTCCCTGTGTTCTCGTTGTTTTCCGTAAGCAGAGTCTGACTCCTCGTGGAACGGCAAGAATACACCTTTTGTCACAGGACAAATCCCTCGTGTAAAACTCCATCTATACTATCTAAACCCGTGACATGGGCATGTCAAGTGCTTAGATAGATTTATTTTCGGCGGGATCACTGTTCCTTCGGCCTGCTTCTTCGTAACCATTATAGTGAAGTTCAAAGCCCCTCTGTACCTCAATGGCAGAGCAGCTGCCTTGAAAGCCGAAGGTCCTAGGTTCAAATCCTGGCTGTCTAGGAACCGTGACCGTTTTTGCACTGCACGTAGGTCAAAAGGTCCTGTATTCCCCCTCCTTCCACCCACTCGCGGATGGTTGGATCCGGAAAATAAGGTTTCATTGCGTATCAGTCGGTTCATTCATAGTCCTTCATAGTCCTAGTTTATATGGAAATGCCGGGACTAGCAAAATTAGAAATAGGGACAGACGAAACGACGGAGAGACATCATGGTCGCTACGTGGCGCTTTAGTCGAAGGGTGAAAGTGCCATACACTCCTTGAGTATATAAGCTACCTGCTGTGGTACTATAAATAAAATTTGTTCAACCGGGGAATCTCCAATAACTGAGGGGGATTTCTAGAGAATTTGGAATCCTCCAGCAATCGAGGTTTTCAAGAGTTTGCTAACGTTCAGTGAAACTACGCTACCGTCCAGGTCGAATCACAAGTTTCACCGTCCTAGCTTGTCCGGAAGTGTCTGAACTAGCAAAACTTGGACAGAATGACGAACGGACAGGCAGCACGAACGCTATTTGGCACTTTGTTTACACGGTTTAGAGCCAACATACAGTTTTTAGTAGAAATTGTCATTCTTGCGCTGCCGCTACAATCGAAGACTTTTCTGTGAGTGCAACTGCTGATGAGCAAAACTCCAACAACAACCTTGAGCCTAGGGAAGATACAGCTCAATGGAAAGAGAATCTGATACATCTCACCTAAAAAGACACGGTGTCAGAACTTTACTGGCGGGCCGCCACCCCCGACCCCAACGGCGGTGCGCCGCGGACTTTCAGCGCGGCTTCGGGGACTATACAGAATGCATCTCCTACCTATCCATTAACCTAAGCATAAATTGTGGAACATCCTATTAACGATCACTCTTTCAGTGTCTTGAAGTGCACCCTTTTCAGAACCAAATTTGCCCTCCTTCCTCATTTACTATGCAGCTTCTGATGTTGCTGAGGTACGATTCACACCCCTTTTCCGGTCGGAAACAACTACTTCCCGAACTGAATTGCCCCAACTACGACCGTAAACGCCGAAGACTATCCTTTCATCTGGGGACGGGATCGAGGAGGGAATTTAATCTATTCAAGCTAAAATAAGAGGACACTTCTGGCTTAGTGGTGAAAAGCAAACAATATTGTAAATAGGCAGTATATTTCGCCGAGCGAAGCTTAATTAAGCATGGAATGAAAACAAAAAAATTAGTAAAGAAGGAACGGGTGGGCGGAGACTCGAACACCTCACCGGAAAATAGGCTTATGCACTTGCTTAGCAGGAAAACTGCATGGATAGACGTCCACAGCGAGACGCTGCTTCTCATGTACTCGGTTATTACTCCGCACAGCCAGCCGGAAATAGCTGGTATACCTAGTTGGGGAGAACGGAGATATGAAGATTCGCAACAATATGCAACAAGGACACATCGTGCTTGGCATTTGCCACTGAAGACAGAACAAAAGCGACATCAGTACCGAGCGTTGGAGGGATCCGGGCTTGGAATCCTTATGTAAGGACAGGCAGTGGTAGAAAATCACGAACATGAAACGAAAACGTGCCTACCACGCAACTAAAACTCATACACTAAAAACCAACGTCCCATCAGTTCGGTATCAGCCTTTAGTACGCCGTGCCTCTTGTTAGTACTCGTGCGTCCTCCACCACACTCTGCCATGAGGATCGATTAAAACGGGCATGGAACGGAATGACTCTTTGCAGGAGGAATTTCTATTCTACTAAACGGGAAGGCGAACTAAAAAGGAGAAGGGGTGAACGCTGCACCATCCTTCCTTCTTTTAGTAGCATGTTTGGGCACGAGTTCCAGATCATTCCCGTGCATGATTCTGTTCTAGTAGTCGTGTTCCTTCTTTCAGTCTAGTTACCTTCGCACGAGGGGCAGGGCTCCTGTTCTATCTTTATCTTGTACGCAAATGGTCTAGAACTCGTGTCCGAATAAGCTACTAAAAGAATGAAGGACGGTTAAAACAGGAGGCCTGTCATTCCCGTTTTTAAGTACTTGTTCCCCCAGCAGCACACTTTTTCGAGTTAGGGTACTTCCAGGTGTGGTGGGACGATGCAACTTGGCAGGCTTATCAGGGACCCGATCAAACGAATTAGTAAAATGGCTCCGGGCACAAGGTACTTCCAGATGTACTAGTGCGATGAAACCTGGCTGGAATATTAGATATTCGATAAGACTGGCCAAGGAATCGTCATTTTCCAAATCCGACAATTCCTTAAAGTACCAATCTTGATCGCAAATTACAAGAAAAAACTTTTAAGCAAAATATACACTTTCATGATCCCCATGAGCCCTTTATCACTTTTGCCGCAAGGGTTTTGCTTACAAATGAAGTTCTGGCTCCCTTAAAGTGCATTTCTTAACCCAAAAGTAAAAAAAATACTTTTGACCAAGTGGTGTATACTAATGATCCCTAAGGGCTTGTTACCGTTTTTGCCTCGAGGATTTTTCTTACAGATGACTTTCTAACGCCTTTAAAGTTCGCATCATACGGCAACGTTCAAAAATAAAATACTTTTTACCAAATAATAGATTCTCGTGATTTCCAAGTCCAGGAAATTCTTATCTCAAGGGTTTTGCTTACAAACGAGCAGAACATAACCACAAAAATGAAAATGGGGGAGTTGGGGGGGGGGGAGGCAGACATCTTAAGAAACAGTTAGCCTGGAGGGATCGGAGTGAAGCTTAGTGGGAAGAACAAACATCTTATCCCGGTAAATCGTTTACACGATTGGACTGGATCCGGACACTTGGGGTGGTGGAGGGGGTTTCCCGAAATTCCGGTGACGGCGGTTTTGGGGATTTTTACGACGAAACTTGGCGTGCATATCAAGGACCTGATGAAACTGACTTGGAAACCAAAAATGATAATCGTGGGAGGAGTGGAGGGAGGGGGAATCCGGAATATCGAGTCATGTGTAACTTTGGGACGGGACATAAGATTCGAGTAAAGTTTAATAATTGAACAGAGAATATTTCTCTGGTGATCTTTTTCATGTCTGGACCGGATCCGTCAAGTATTGGGGGTGGGGGAGAGGAATACGTGACCAGTTTAGACTGGAGGGATCGGGATGGAACTTTGTGGGAATAGCAAACAGATGCTCTGGATAAATAATTTACAGAATCGGGTTGGCTATAGGCACTGTGGAGGGTAGATAGTCCTTCTGTCTAAGCAGACTACGAATCATATTTGATGGTGCAAAACGGATAAGTCAGCTAGTAATAAAATGTAGCTGACTTATCCGTTTTGCACCATTAAATACTGTGGAGGGATTTGGGGGGGGGGGGGGGTCCGGAATTCCGGTCACGGCGAGTTAAGATGTGCTAGGACGATGAGACTTGACTGGAATATTAGAGATTTGACAAGATTGGCTCAGAAATCACCATTTTCTAAATCTGACTATTCCTTAAAGTACCAGTCTTAACCTCAAAGTAAAACAAATACTTTTAAGCAAAATATACATTTCCATGATCCCCCCATTATCATTTTTGCCTCAAGGGTTGGTTTTACTTACGAATGAAGTTCTAGCTCCCTTGGAGTGCGCATCTGTCGAAACGTACTTTAGATCAAACAACACACCTCAACCCATGCAAGTGCCATATGAGCTCACAGCTCTTCTTAGTACCCGTTCCCGTTTTTAGTAGGCGTTCCTCCTGCACCGTGTCACTCCCTTCCATTCTCGTTTTCAGTCAATCCCCTGCGGTACCGTGCCTCTTGTACACTGTAACAAATCTTGCAGCATTTCCTACTGGGATTATTCTTGTCTCTACAAGAATATCTTAGCTCCAATTCGGATTAATCTTATCTTAGAAGAGATAAGA
Organism: Branchinecta lynchi; assembly: GCA_023053575.1. NCBI lineage: Eukaryota > Metazoa > Arthropoda > Branchiopoda > Anostraca > Branchinectidae > Branchinecta > Branchinecta lynchi. The sequence goes on along the minus strand of JAKZAP010000125.1, from coordinate 37,139 downwards.
TTAATCCCTGTAGCAAATACCTCTTGTTAGTATTCGTACCTCTTATACCGTGCCGTGCTGCGCCTTCTTTTAGTCGATCACCAACATCCCGTTCCTTTACAATTCTTCCAGTTCTTGATCTAAAATGCTGGAGCCGAAGGAATTATAATCCCGTCCTGTTTTGTTTACTTAAGTAGGACAAATCGAAGAGAAAGTTCACAGTGCTGTCTCCACCAGGTCGATCGAAACTTTGGAGATATCCAAACGCACTTGAAATTGAAAGCTTAAAGCAGGGTTTAACGAACAGATAGGCGAAAGCGAAATAGCTGAGAAACTTTCACCGCATGATCGGAGCTAAAACTAATTCTGAGGTTCTCCCCACTGGTCAAATGATGATTTTCCTAGCGAGACATACATGTACATTCTCATTTCTGTTTTTTTTTTCGGTATTGGTACAGTGGCTTATTGTCTTCAAGCCCTATTAAATTCAAGCTTTCTTTCCAAACCATATTAACTATTTAACACCTATCCTTTCCAAAACAAATTAAATTATACTTAGATAACTACATTAGCCTATAGTTCTTGACTGTTATTTCTTATTATACTTAGTTATTAAATAAAATTTAAACTTTCGAAGTTCGACAGCCAAATCCGCCTTATTTTATTTCCTTTCGACGGCACAATCAAACAGCAAGAATAGCAGCCGTGTCCAGAACGAAATCACATCACCAGCTTTAACTCCAACCAATTTTCAGAAAAGAAGTTCACAAAATCACACATTTAAAGATGAATCTTTATTTGTTTTTCCGCAAGTTCATTGTCCAGCTCGAGCGGCTTAAGCCTGAAGAGGACCATTGCCAAGAAGGGCCGAAATATAGCTCTAATAAAATGTAACTGTCTTAATCCGTTTTGCACCGTCAAATATAATATTTTATTTCCATTTTTTATCAACACAGTAGAATACATGCTAAACTAATTAAAAGAGGTATAGAATTTTAAGGTCAATTTTAATGTCTTTTCAATTTAATATGTCCGAGTTCTTCGATTACTTTTGGATACAGCTTCCAACAAAGCTCTCAAAAATAATGAGCTCCAGTGCCAATGGTATTAAAACAGGCCAATCTAGCCAGCAATCAAATCGGTCAGGTCAGTGAGCATATTCAAAATAAATAAGAGCTAAAAGCTCATATTGCACTTGAGGGCTAAGTTTTGTCAGAAGATGAAAGTGGGAATTTTCGTAGGTTTATTGTAATCCTTTGTACGGAAACCTCTTGAGGCACGAATGATCACGAGCTCTTGCTGATCATAGAATTGTAGTCTGGTCAAAAGTAACTTTTTTTTGTAGTTTGCAGTGATGATGCGCACTTTAAGAGGGCTAAGAATTTATTTGTAAGCAAAACCCTTAAATGATCACTGGCCCTTTGAGATAATGGGAATTTACTTTTCGGTCAAAATTATTTATTTAACTTTGCAGTTAGGATGCGGACTTTAAGGGTGGTAAAGATTAATTTCTAACCAAATACTTCAGGCGAAAATGATGTGGCTCTTGGGGATCACGAAAATGTATCGTGTACTCGAAACTATTTTTTGCTTTTTGCGATTATGAACTTGAAGAAGGTCAGATCGGGGAACTGACTATTTCAAAGTTAATCTGGTCGGGTGAGTGATCAACAGACATGCCAAGTTTAGTCGTCCTAGACTCGCTGGAAATATTTTAACTTTGGATAACCGGAATTCCAGACCTCGCCCCCACAGTACCCGGATCCAGTCTGGTTGTGTAAATGATCGATCTAGGACTTTTGCTTGCTATTCATACCATGTTTCGTCTCAGTTCCTCCACTCTAAGCGTGTCACAAGATTTCCAGTTCTCCCCTTCACCCTTCAACATTCGTCGGATCCGGTCCGGACTTAAAGTGAGACCGGAAGGCAGGGCTTTCCAAGTATTAAGTTTCATTAAGATCCGATCATTCGTTCGAAAATTCTACACACTTCAAGATTCCAGATTTCCCCTCCGTCCACTCCACCACGATTTTTGGATGGCGTAACTGACTACTTGCAAGTTAATCTGGCCGGCTGCCTGATATGATTGCCAAGTTTAATTATCCTAACCCACCTGGAAGTACTTCAATCCTGGATCACTGCAACTCCGCCCCCCTTCCAACTCCCCCCACAGTGCCCGAATCCGATCCGGTTCTTTCACTGGTGTACTAAAGACTTGTGCTTATTCTTCCCGCCCTGTTTCATCCCGATCACTGCACTCTAAGTGTGTCAAAACATTTCCGGTTCCCCTCATCGGATCCGGTCCGGACTTGAAACGGGACATCTGAGACGCCGGGTATTTTCAAATACAAAGTTTCACGAAGATACGATCACCCTCTCGAAAGTTATACACATACCAATATTCTGGATTTCCCTACATTCACTCCCCCAACGATGGTCAAATCAGGGAACTCACTATTCCCAAGCGAATCTGGTCGGGTCTCTGATATGCCTGTCAATTTCTATCGTTGTAGCCCACCTGGTAAGTACCTGAACCGCGGATCACCAGTATTCGAGAGCCCCCCTACAACTCCCCACACAGTAATCAAATCCGGTACAATTCTGTCAGTGATGTACCTAGGGCTTGTGCTTGATCTTCCAACCAAGTTTTAAGCCGATTGCTCCACTCTATAAGCGTCACAAGATTTCCGGTTTCACACTCTGCCCCCCCCCCCCCCCCAAAAAAAAAAAATTCATCGGATCCAGTCCCGACTAAAAATGGGACATCTGAGACGCTACGTCTTTCCAAATATCAAGCGTCGTCCCGGATTCCGCCTCCCCCTCCTCCCCCACGATCGTCGGATATGGCAAGTGATTCTTTCTAAGTTGACCTAGTTGGGTCCCTGATAAGCCTGCCAAATTTCATCGTCCTAGCACATCTGGAAGTGCCCTATTTCGCAAACGTGGGACCGACCGACCAAATTGCTATCGGTAGATGGCACTTTTGCGAAGGGCAAAAGCCATGAGAGGTAAGATCAGGTTTTATTTGCGCTAAGAGCCAACGGCCATGACAAATACGTGTAGAACAAGAAAACAACACCAAACACAACAAATATTAACTCCTATAGGCACCTATCCCTATGGGCTAAGGCTACCCTGAGGAACCTCACCAGCTCTTCTATATTTCCAAATACCAGCCAGGGAAAAGAAAATGATTCTTTTTTTTTTTCAGATGACAATGATGGTGATGACAAGAACCTGGTAGTAAATGGACTGGCTGAAAGTTGCGGGGCCACTTTCGCCGAAGTATACGACGGTCCAACCGTACATGACAAACTTCTCGCGAAATTCTGTGGCGTTGGCAAAGTACCAAACATAACAAGCTCTTCTGCTCAACTCCTCCTTGTCTTCCGATCAAGCAATGTCAGTAACTTTTACCATCCACTTCCATTTAAACACCCGCCAGGGTTCGAGATAATGGCCAAAGTTCTTTTTCACGATAACGGAACAAAGGGATTTTTACTAGAGCGGAATGAAACCCTAGAAATCACGCGCTACAACGAACATACGGTTGACAAGACCAGCTTTATTCCCTTTGTGGACTTATCAATTACAAATTCGTCTTTGGATGAAAGGGGTGATGTCTTGTTGGTGACTGAGCAAACTGAAGCCAATCATAGCAAGAATACAGAACTAACGCCGATCTTGAGCGAGGGGATTAAACGCAGCAAGAAAATAGAAATTAGAGATAAACATGGTAGTATCAAAAGCCCTCTGAACACGCTGGGAAGCGGGGACTTCTCGATCAAGTATGTTCTTCGCAGCGCTCACTCGGAACTTATATGGTTAAGTTTTGCTCGGTTCCATGTTAGTGGATCCTCTACGGATGGGAAAGTTTGCGCTGAGCTGTTGGAAAACTCGGAAATCCGATTAAGCACCTGTGAAGCAATTTCGGATTGCAGTCATACGAGACTCCCCGGCAACCCACGACCTTGCATGTATGGAAATGAGAGTTTTGTTTCCAAGTCGAGTGAAATTGCTCTCCAGTTCATGTTTACAAACTGGACATTTCTGATGAAGTTTGATTTTGAACTCAGTTACGAATTCGTAGACGCAGCTGATGACTGCCACGTTCAAATATCGTCTGCTTCTTGTTCCAAGTGCACAAAACCTGGTTTTATCCTCTCCCCTAAGAGCTATGCACTGTTTCGTAAGAATATTAACCTTGTGTGTAACTACACATTCGACATTGGTGCTGACGAGTACTTAAGCGTCTTCATTGGTTTTGTAAGGTCAGAAGAGACAACTACCAAACTCGAACTATTCGAAGACTTCGAAAATGGGTTGTGGATAAACAGGGAGCTACCTGCCTCCTACCAAGTGCGTTTGAACTTTACTGGGAAACGGGTGCAATTCCGATATACTGTTGAACGAGCGGCATTCATTAGCATTCCCATCGATCACTACCTCGAACTGGCTTATTCCTACACCAACAAAAGTGACTGCAGGAAGTCCTACGAGTTTTCTAGCCCCTTCGGTGAAACCAGTGTTCAGTTCAATGCCTCGGGTCCTTGCAAGAAGTTTCCGGTATATATCCACCCGTCGACTTTCGGACGGTCAGTAATCGTGGAAATTCCAGGATTTGATGTGACTCATGAGAATGGAAAGAGGATGGACTGCCCCAACGGGAACCGTCTTGATATTTACTCAGGGGCTGGGGATTTGATCAACGTTATCTGTCCTGATTGGAGGAAGAACTCTCCCATTCGAGTCCGTTCAACCAATGAACGAGGCCAAAACAAGACCAACTTCATCGTTATAGAAGCTTACGTGAAAAAATCAGTCAATTTGACTTTAAAGTGGTTCACAATCAGGGACGAGTCTCGTCTTGAAACTTGTCGTACTTTTTGTCCCGAGTTTGGTTGTATAAGTGATGCTCTGTGGTGTGATGGGACCTCGCACTGTGCCAATAACACAGACGAAGCTTCCTGTCCGTATATAGAAGCGGGACCTCTTTTTACAGCTTCAATTTCCGTCTTTACGTCAATATTAGTGATAGCTCTGGTATTATTAGGAGTGACATTTGTCGGTAGAAGGAAAGAGTTACCAAGTAACGAAAGTAGGGAACATTTCCTCCGAGGATTTGAGGATTATAAAGACGGGTTTTTATGACAATCAGTAGATTTAGAGGGTGATTTAGAGGCAAATGATTTTGAATCGACAGTATAGATATAGTAATATCCGTAGGCAATGGTCTGGCAGTCGCAGGCATGACTCCCGTCAACTGTCCTTTCCCCTTTCCGGCATCTTCCGTATTGATTCAAAGAACGAGTTGAAGTAGCTGATCAGATCTACGTCTCAGTATCCCTACTTTCAAAACTAAAATGGCTCTAGCATTCAATTCTCCAAATCTTTTTTTTTGCGACAAATTTGCTAAAACAACTCCATACAAATTTCATCAGACACTTTTGCACTCAATTTTGAGGCTCCATAGGTGAAATATTTCGTCTCTTCTTGGCAAAAGCTCTCTTTAGTTAAAGAGAATGATGTTTGGGAAAGACAACCAAATTAGCTCGCTAGCAAGTTTTATGTAATAAACTTTACTCACTTACCGAGACTCGAGCCAGAAAAAACAAACTGCGATCGGGTTTAATTTGCTCATGGGTCCATTTTTCGAACTTGAATCTAGCAAATGCCAGAAAGAGCCGAACTATTGCTACAACGAGCCTCAGTTCAATTTTCTCTTCCGGGCCTTCAAAATGATTCACAGTCAGCTTGGACTAAAATATTACTTTAAAGCTTAACTAACAAGGCAACTTATTAAGACACTAGCCTTCCGGCCAAGTGCCAAATACTGATAACTTTTTCGTCGGTCGGTCTGTCTGTCGGCCGGTCAGTCGGGAAATCGCGAGTTAGGGTACTTCCAGATGTGCTAGGACGATGAAAATTGGCAGGCATATCAGGGACCCACCCAAGCTAACTTGGAAATAATCAGTTTTCCGATCCAACCCTCTGGGAGGGAGTGGAGGGAGGGGGAATTGAGTAGTGAGTAACTTTCGAACGGGTGATCGGATTGGAATGAAACTTAAGAACTGAATAGACGACATATTTTTGATATCCTATTTGAAGTCCGGACCGTATTCTACAGCTGTGGGGGAGTTGGGGGGGGGGGGGCAGCGGAAATATCAAGAAACGGTGAGAATGGAAGGATCGGAGTTAACTTACTGGGGAAGAACAAGCATCTTCTCGATGAATCGTTTATCACAATTGTACTGGATCCGGACACTTTGGGGGGTAGGGGTGGAGGGGTTTCCCAGAATTCCAATGAGGGCGGTTTTGGCGATATTTCACGACGAACTTGACAGGCATATCAGGTACCCCATGAAACTGAATTGGGTTTACAAATTTCTTGATCCGATCATCGTGGGGGGGGGAGGGGAAATCCGGAATATTGAGTGATGCATAACCTTGGAGCGGGTGATCAGACTTCAGTGAAATTTGATAATCTGGAGTGGATCCAACAACTGTTGGGGGGGGGGGGAATAAGTGACCCGATTAGACTCGAGAGATCGGGATGGAACTTGGTGGGAATAACAAACAAATGGATCGGATCGGATCGGATCCGGGCACTGTGGGGGAAGTTAGAAGGGGAGGGGTGGAGTGGGAATTCCGATGATCGCAAGTTAAGGTTTTTCCAGATTTGCGAGGACGATGAAACTTGGTTGGAAAATTAGAGATTCGAAAAGATTGACTTAGAAGTCGTCATTTCCAAGATCCGATCTTTCCTTAAAGTACTTAAAGTACTACTCTTTTAAAGTACGACCATTCCTCAAAGTACTACTCTTAATCGAAAAGTAACACTATATAATATTTTCATGATCCCTATGAGGCCTGATCATTTTGCCTCAAGGGTTTTGCTTACAAATTAATTTCTAGCTTCCTTAAAGTGCACATCTTAACTGCAAAGTTAAAAACTACTTTAGAGGTAAAACGATGCATTTTAGCCCATGATCATTTGTGCAAAAAGGGTTTTGCTTCCAAAATTATATCTAGCACCTTTAAAGTGCGCATCTTAACCGAAAAGTAAAAAAAAAAATTTTGATCAAACGACATATTAATGATCCTCAAGGAAATATTATCATTATTGTTTCAAGGGTTTTGCTTACAGATGAATTTCTAGCACCTTTAAATTGCGCATCCTTACAGCCAAGTTCGAAAAGAAAACACTTTTTACCAAACGATACATACCTACTCGTTATTTCTAAGGGCTCTTATCACAAGGGTTGTGCTTACAAATGATCAGAACGAACCCGCAAAAAGACAGATCTATATTTCATCCTTCGAACCAGACTTGTAAGTGGCATTAAGCTTTTAGCTCTCGTTTTTACATCTGACATACACTGAAATATTTTGACTCACCTAAAAAATTTTGCATTTTTCACCCGGGGCTCTAGTCATAACGTTCCGAGTGTCCACTGCTTGTACGACAACCCAAAATTCCCCCAGAAGCGAAAAACTTGAATTTCGAAAAAATCATATGCACCGACATACCCTGATCTCGTTTTTAATGATTTTCTCATGAATTTGAATCAGCAATCACGAAATTTGGTTGATAGTTTCAAAGCTGGGAGAATCAGTCGTTTCATTTCAAACTGAAAGTCAGTAAATATACTGATGCGAATATTTTGAGTATAGTGTCTTCATGATACAAGATGGAATTTGACACGATACCACTGCTTTTTTTTTTAACAAAAAAACGAAGTTTTTAGTTTTACTGAAATGCAAGCGAAAAAGAACGAAAGTTATATATTGTTGCCCAAAGGGGTCATTGTCCGAGTGTTTATTAAAGGACGAAGGAAATGCTGTGTGTTTCCCCAGTATGTACGGTAAGTCTTACGGACGTAAGCTCGGAAAAGGAGGCATTAAAGCGGACCACAAGAAATGGTCTTTCTACCACACACACAATAATAACCATTCCCATTGCCACTATGAATTTTCAAACCACACCGTCAAACAATGAGCAAATCGGAACAAAGCAACCAAATTCCCTAGGTCTGAAATAATTCGGTCTGGACTAAATCTCAGCCGATTATCCGAGACAGCCGTTATGGCAAACAGGGAGCCAAGGATCATAACAAGACAAAAGGTTCGATGGGATCCGAAAAATCTAACATTTGATTCAAACAACTGGGTCTTCTCTTCGCCATTCAGTCTTCGTCAGATTCCTAGAACATCTTTAATGTTAAAATAAACTTCAAAAATGAATTCAGCATGTCCCCTTGCCCCGATAACGAATCTCTAATCGATTTCAGAAACAACTCTGAGCTTCAACCAAATTCCAGTTTCAGCCGAACTCGTGATGAACCATTTGTCCAGCAAGAAAACTAAGTTCAGATATGGATTCAGCGGGACTCCTTACCTCCTTACCTTAGTAGCTTATAAAACATACATGCTTTTACCGTAAATTCGAACCCCTCCTCTACCTCTAAAGACAGGACTAAGGGACCCATCTACGAACATGACATGTCCTTTACCCGTGAAACCTCATTGAACAACATGCTCAAAAACATATTTCCTCGTTCCTAAGGGTAGGGCTTACGGACTCCAGACCCCCTTATATACTCCAGACCCCCTTACATATAATAAACAAAATAATGTCGTCATCCAAGCGCAGAGCTATACTGGTTTGAGAATAAAGGGGTAGCGACTGCTATAGCTAAAAAATGGTCGATAAATTTTGTGTCCGATCCGGACAAAAAATAACTTTCATAGTCGGATTCAGCATGCCTCCTTACCCCTAAATCAACTATCTCAATAACTTTTAAAAAACATTTTGTTTGCCCCTTAAGTTGAAACCCCGTCCCCAACCCCTAAATATAGGGTTAGGAAGCCCATCTACGAACTCGACGTTACTCTTGACCCAAAGAATCCTCACGCCAAGTTTTCTTCAAAACATCTCATTCCCTTTGAGAGTTATCGTGCTTACAGACGGACTGACAGACGCCAGACAACTTTTGCAATGTCATAGGTATCCTTCCACCTATGTTTTGGGATCCCATTAATAGTTTCCGTCTAATGCTCCAACAATTTATTACAAATACAAATAAGTTAAGAAACCAAGACCAGTGTGGTACTCCTGAAGACATACACAAATAATCAATTGAGTCTTATAATTCTTTGGTAATCAAACGTGGAAAATTTCGTCATCTGGAAAAGAAGACGTTCAGCGTGGCTTTTTTCTCGAGCCAAAACAGCAACCCGGCTATCAAGTTCATATCTAAATAAACTGGTGGCTTCCGATCAGTAAGAGAAGGTAAACAGAATGTTTGGATTAGGTATTTAACTTCTCAGAAGGGAGTAAGAAAGGGATAATAAGATATGTAATAATAAGGTGTGTCTTTTTGTAATAGGAGTTATGATTTGACAACGGTTTATCTTTGCAGTTGCTGAATGTTTCAAGCATAGAAGGACAAGGACATAAAGTTACCGCAAATCCGATAGAAGAATTTCATTCGATGCAATCGGTCATAAGTGGATAGTGGACAAACGAAGTACAAGTCATTTTTATCGGGTTTTCAGGCATATATAAGCAAATAAGTGAAGTGTAACTTGACTGTCGGATTTCAGCCGTGTTGTGAACTGATGAGACGATACCCTCAGCACAATAGCCTACTTTCAGCACAGTTTTTTTGGGATCCCAAAACGTAAGTGGAGGGATACCCATGACATCGCAAAAGTTGTCCGTCTGTCCGTCCGTCTGTAAGCACAATAACTCTCGAAGGGAATGAGACATTTTGATGAAACTTGGTGTGAGGATTCGTTGGGTCCGTCGGACCAGTCGAGTTCGTAGATGGGCTTTGTAGCCCTACATTTAGGGGTGGGGGTTCAAATAAAGGGTCAAACAAAATATTCTAAAACAGCTAGTGTGAAAACAATTTTCTACCCGGACATGTAGTTCGGCCGAAAACTGGAAAATTGTTAGAAGTTAAAGTTTTATTTCTAGTTGATTAGACAACCAATTTAGGGGTAAGAAGAGATGCTGAATCCGTGTGTGACAATCATATTTTACCCGGACATATAGTTCGACCAGAATCCGGCTAGAGTCGGAAAATTTGTTATAAGTTAAATTAGATGTTCAATATTGGGGAAAGAAGATACCCTGAGTTCGTTTTTCAGCTTTCTTTTTTCGCCGGACAAGTAGTTCTGCAGTTCGGCCGAAACCGGGATATTGGCAGAAGTGGCAGGAGGTTTTCGTCAAAACAGATGTGACTTATACGGGTAAACACACATGCTGAATCCACATCTGAACTTGTTTTTCTCAGATTATTAGCTATTTGGCCTTAATCTGTTTCTGAATTTTAATAGTAAAAATGTTCAAGGAGCGATGACTGGATCTGGCTAAAACAAGACCAAGTTGTCTCGATTAGATATTGAATTTTTCGGATCCCATCGAAACCTTTGGTCGTGTTTATTCAGCTTTCAGCCTGGCAAAAAAAAACTTTCCTGATCTTCCTTTACGAATTTCATCAATTGGTATTGGTCTGAAGTATCAATACATGTAGCTAATCGGAAAACTCTTTTTCAGCCTCAGACTAATCTTTTGTCTTCGTGAATGATGGTGAAGATGACGAATTTGTTCCCCTTTACAAGACAGAGTACAAAAATGAGAAAATAAAAATTATAGGCACACAGAAATTCAGTTTTTTTTGTACCGTATATGTACATTACAAAACTGAATTAGTTACATATTTGTTGTTTGTTTCTACTGTAGGCCTATATGACCATCCGGGTTTGTAATCCGGCCTACCGATATTACTGTTAATACTAACACGGTAGTTACTGAGAATCAGACGTATAAGTCATAGACACCTAAGCCCAATTTTTCCGTCTCTTGACATGGATTAATAATAGCGCATTGTACTGGACTGTTTCAAGTTCAGTCGGAACTTTTGATACACTATTAGACAGAAGGGACGCTTAGGAGATACTTTAATATCCGGTTCTGCGAAAACGGGCCCAGCCCAAAGTTACCAAAATCACCAGTAAACAAAAGTATGTTGATGGATCAGTTGCATTCTTATAACCGAGGTCAAACAAGCCCGAATTTGTTAGCATTCACGCGAACTTTTGCTGCGCATTACAGATGTAATTACAATTATAAACTTTAATTTACTTGCGTTATTTAGCTATATACCTTTTAATCTGTTCTTATTTCCCATGACTGAAATTCATTTGTTAAAGCATTTCTGAAATCTATTCAGGTAAACTCTGTTAGTCACATTATCGAATTTTCTTGCGGTTATCAAAAGAAAGAGGGGTTGCCAACCTGTTGAGACTGGCCCTAAAAATGTTGAAAGGAAATCTCTGTGCAGTCTCTACTAGTCCTGTGTTATTAAGATTCTGCTTCTTGACTATTAGCACCTACTTACTCACCATTGGCCAGACATTTCCTTTTAACATTTTTCAGGACAATTTCGAGATTATGTAGTCAGAGGTTGGCAACCTCTACTGTAGGGTTATATCCCAGTCTGAAGGAACAAGTGCAGGTAAACAAGTGCAGCCGTCGCAGTGGAGAACAAGTGCAGGTAAAAAAGTGTAGGTATCGCAGTGGAGACGTGTTCCTTTCATAATACCCTATTGACCTGGTTCGTCTAACTACAAGAGGGTCCTAGTAGGTTTGATAAGGAAAAGAAGAAGGAGAGCTATAGCCATAGGTGAAATTAGCGTAAAAGTGTTAGTGGAATAGAAAATTCTGACCAACATTCTGTGATATCCTTTTTGAATAAAAATTACCTTCAATATGCTCTTCGGACTAGAGCTTTTGGGCATTCTTCAAACTGGCGTGAAAACCTGTATAATACATTTGTTAGTGACGAAAGGAAAAGTCAATTGAACTTATAAGAGCAATATTTCGGCCCTGATACATCAGCTGAAATATATTGGAGCGATCCGATATTTCGGTCCTTCTTGGAACGGGTCCTCTTCAGGCTCAGCTGACGTATCCGTTTGTCAATGTCAGCTATGATTCGCAGTCAGCTTGGGTTGAAAGAATATTTAAATCGTATATAATATATATATATATACAAATATATATTATATAATATTTGGAGGCTTAGGCTGAGTAGGACAGAGCATTCCTTCACACATATAAAAATAATCATCCGAAAATCGCGGAGCAAAGGACTGAAACATTTTCGTTAGGTTTACGTCCCATAATTGGCCAGGAGTTGTTGCAAAATCATTCCGATTTATTCACAAGATGAGTCAACACAAGACATTGAGTCCCGAACACAACATATTTACAGACCCCCGGAGCCAGTGATCGGCATGTGGCCAGATCGCTTGCCGATCCGCGACTAAAATCAACCGGAATGAATCACTGTCAATCGACGATAACAGTTGCGTTTTTGCAGATAACATGGTTTCTGATACCAGGGTCTAAAGTAGTTTTCGCAGTTATCGTGGTATAGCTGATACCACGGTCAAAAGGCGTGTTTCCAGTTATCGTGTATCTGATACCACGGTCAAAAGACGTTTTTGTAGTTATCGTGGTATCTGCCCAGCTATCGTGGTATCTCTGATACCCCAGTCCGTTCTTGGGTTTCTGATATTCAGATACCACGGTCCGACCGTGGGTATCTGACAAGTCATCTCATTTTCATAAAATTTTGTCAAACTGGGGAAAAAGAAGTTTAGCACTTAGTGATGTAACTGGATATCAGATTTTCTTTTGGGATGACTTAGAAAATTGCAATTTCAGCAATAGTCGTTTTTGCACAGCAACCGTGTATCAAATATGGTACCACGGTCAAGCTGCAAAAACGAATAATTGCAGATTCAGTTACAATCAATCAATCAATCAATCTTGTTATTATCCGTCAAAACCAATGGAGGGCGTGTAGCCCTAGTGACGGAGTACAAGAAAAGGAAAAGAAAAAAACAACAACAAGAAGTAAAACAATGCACGTATGGGATCGACTAAAAAGAGGCATG
>JAKZAP010000125.1:0-24088 GCA_023053575.1 Branchinecta lynchi | reverse complement strand
CCAGAAAAGGGTCCCAAACAAGAGCTACGAGCTCATATGGCACTTGTACGAGTAGGCTGTACAAGAAAGTAGATGAAAACGTCAAAAAATACACCCGCCATCCAAAAAGGCGGTTCGGAAATAGAAATAGGATATTTAGTTTCACTCATTTCTGAGCAGTTCCGGCATCGTCTCGATTGCAAATGCACATGACTGTTCAAAGTTTCATCCCAATAAATCCATTTGTTTGATCCCTAGACGTGCTACACGATTTCCGGTACTCACTCTATTTCCACCTACCGTGGCCGAATCTGGTTCGGAATAAAAAAAAATCGACCACCTAAAGCATCTTCGTTTATACCATCTACCAAGTTTCACTCGAATCTGAGCATTTTTGGAAAGTTCCGGTACCCCCCCCCCCCCTTTCCACCAACGTTGTCGGAGCCGGTTCGGGCCCAATCTCTTAATTCCCTCATCAAGTTTGACTGAAATTGGAGCATAGCCTATCTGCAAGTTTCCAGTACCCCCCCCCCCCCCTACCTTGGCCGAATCCGGCCCAGACGCCAAATAACAAATCTAGGCCGCATAAACTCGGCACTGTCGAATTGCATCTCATTCGGTCCATCCGTTTGGTTTTTGTGCATGTCAAAAGTCCCCCTACCCCCAATTCCCCTAATCGTGGTCGCATATGGTTCGAACGCATGTTTTACATGTCGAGGCCATCGATTCGTATCACCCATGAAGTTTCACTCGAATCAGACCACTCGTTCGCAATTTATAGAAGTCCATATTTCTCTTCTCTTGCTCCCCCAAAAATGCTCGGATCTAGGAACGGAAGTTTCCGGGGGTATGTTGTGTCAGGTTTTTAAGTCAAGATAATTCGGGTCGCTAATATGCCTGCAAAGTTTCGTTGTCGTTTTACATTTGGAACTATTCTAACTCACGACTACCGGAATTCCAGGAAACCCCCTCCAACTCCCCCCACAGAGCCCCGAAACCATCTGGCTCCGTCAATTTCATCTAGGCCTAATGCATGTTCCATCCATTAAGTTTCGTCCCAATCCCTCTACTTTTAGAGTTTCTTGAGTTTTCCACTCCCCCCCCCCCCCCATCCCCACAGGTATCGGACCCGACTCGGACGTGGCACTGAACGTCCGAGGCGATAGCTCACCAGACAAGTTTCATTCAAATCCGATCACCCGTTCAAAAGTTATGCACGCCACTAGATTCCGGACTCCCCATCCACCCACTCCCCCCACGATGGTCGGGTCGGGGAAACGGCTGTTCTCAAGTCAATCTGTTCGGATCCCTGACATACCTGCCAAGTTTCATCGCCCTAGGACATCAGGAAGTATGCCGAACTCGCGGGATCGCTAGAAATCCGGACCCCCACCCCAACTCCCCCACAGTGCCCTGATCCGGTCCGGTTATGTCAATGACGTGTCGAGGACCTGTGCTTGTTTTTCCCACCAAGTTCCATCCCGATCCCTCCACTTTAAGCGTTTCTCAAAATTTCCGGTTCCCTCCTCCAACTCCTCCCAGTGTCATCGGATCCGGTCCGGTTATGTCAATGACGTGTCTAGGACCTGTGCTTGTTTTTCCCACCAAGTTTCATCCCGATCCCTCCACTTTAAGCGTTTCTCAAAATTTCCGGTTACCTCCTCCAACTCCCCCCAGTGTCATCGGATCCGGCCCGGATTTAAAGTGAGGTGTCTGAGACACAAGGTCATCCTAAATATCAATTTTCATCAAGATCCGATCACCCGTTCAAAAGTTATGCACGCCACTAGATTCCGGACTCCCCATCCACCCACTCCCCCCACGATGGTCGGGTCGGGGAAACGGCTGTTCTCAAGTCAATCTGTTCGGATCCTTGACATACCTGCCAAGTTTCATCGCCCTAGGACACCAGGAAGTATGCCGAACTCGCGGGATCGCTAGAAATCCGGACCTCCATCCCAACTCCCCCACAGTGCCCTGATCCGGTCCGGTTATGTCAATGACGTGTCTAGGACCTGTGCTTGTTTTTCCCACCAAGTTTCATCCCGATCCCTCCACTTTAAGCGTTTCTCAAAATTTCCGGTTCCCCACCCCAACTCCCCCACAGTGCCCTGATCCGGTCTGGTTATGTCAATGACGTTTCTAGGACCTGTGCTTGTTTTTCCCACCAAGTTTCATCCCGATCCCTCCACTTTATGCGTTTCTCAAAATTTCCGGTTCCCTCCTCCAACTCCCCCCAGTGTCATCGGATCCGGCCCGGATTTAAAGTGAGGTGTCTGAGACACGAGGTCATCCTAAATATCAATTTTCATCAAGATCCGATCACCCGTTCGCAAGCTAAAAATACCTCAAATTTTGGCTTCACCCTCCCTCCACTCCCCCCCAGATGGTCGAATCGGGGAATTGATGATTTCCTATTTAAGCTGGTCGGGTCCCAGACATGCCTGTCAATTTCCATCGTCCCAGCAAATCAGGAAGCACGGAACTCGCGGGATCACTACAAATTCGGACTTCTGCCCCCCCCCCCCCCAACTCCCCCAAAGTGAGCGGATCCGTTCCGGTTATATCAGTCACGTATCTAGGACTTTTGCTTGTACTTTCCACCAAGTTTCATTCGGATCCCTCCACTCTAAGTGTTTTCCAAGATTTCCGGTTTCCCCCTCTAACTCCCCCCAGTGTCACCGGATCCGGTCTGGATTTAAAATGGAGGGTCTGAGACACGAAGTCCTTCCATGTATTAAGTTTCATTAAGATCCGATCACCCGTTCGTAAGCTAAAAATATTTCATTTTTCCTATTTTTTCCGGATTCCCCCTCCCTCCACTCCCCTCCAGATGGTCGGATCGAGGAAGCGACGATTTCTAATTTAATCTGGTCCAGTTCCTGATATGCTTGCCAAGTTTCATCGTCCTAGCTTATCTGGAAGTGCCCGAACTAGCAAAACCGGGACCGACAGACCGACAGACCGACTGACGGACAGAAATAACAATCGCTATATGGCACTTGAGTAAGCTCAAGTGCCATAAAAAGGCACGCAAGAAAAGGGTCCTGAAAGGCACGCCAGAAAAGGTTCCTAGTTTACAACCAAAAGAAGTAAAGTACTAAAAAAGGCACGCCAAAAAAGGGTCCTATAAAGGCACGCCAGAAAACCAAAAAAAGGCACGCCAGAAAAGGGTCCCAAAAAAGGCACGCCAGAAATGGGTCCGAAAAAGGCACGCAAGAAAATTTTCCTAAAAAGGCACGCCAGAAAATGGTCCTAAAAAGGCACGCCAAAAAAGTGTCGTAAAAAGGCACGTTATAGAATCACCTTTTATAGCCCATAGAAGTCGAGTACCAAAAAAAGGCACGCCAGAAAAGGGTCCCAAAAAAGGCACGCCAGAAAATGGTCCTAAAAAGGCACGCCATAAGAGGTGATTCTATAACGTGCCTTTTACGACACTTTTTTGGCGTGCCTTTTTGTCGAGTACCAAAAAAAGGCACGCCAAAAAAGTGTCGTAAAAAGGCACGTTATAGAATCCTTTTATAAGCCCATAGAAGTCGAGTATAGAAAAAAGGCACGCCAGAAAAGGGTCCCAAAAAAGGCACGCCAGAAAATGGTCCTAAAAAGGCACGCCATAAAAGGTGATTCTATAACGTGCCTTTTACGACACTTTTTTGGCGTGCCTTTTTAGGACCATTTTCTGGCGTGCCTTTTTTGGAACCCTTTTCTGGCGTGCCTTTTTTTGGTACTCGACAAAAAGGCACGCCAAAAAAGTGTCGTAAAAGGCACGTTATAGAATCACCTTTTATAGCCCATAGAAGTCGAGTACCAAAAAAAGGCACGCCAGAAAAGGGTCCCAAAAAAGGCACGCCAGAAAATGTTCCTAAAAAGGCACGCCATAAGAGGTGATTCTATAACGTGCCTTTTACGACACTTTTTTGGCGTGCCTTTTTGTCGAGTACCAAAAAAAGGCACGCCAGAAAAGGGTCCCAAAAAAGGCACGCCAGAAAATGGTCCCAAAGAGGCACGCCAAAAAAGTGTCGTAAAAAGGCACGTTATAGAATCACCTTTTATGGCCCATAGAAGTCGAGTACCAAAAAAAGGCACGCCAGAAAAGGGTCCCAAAAAAGGCACGCCAGAAAATGTTCCTAAGAAGGCACGCCATAAGAGGTGATTCTATAACGTGCCTTTTACGACACTTTTTTGGCGTGCCTTTTTGTCGAGTACCAAAAAAAGGCACGCCAGAAAAGGGTCCCAAAAAAGGCACGCCAGAAAATGGTCCTAAAAAGGCACGCCAAAAAAGTGTCGTAAAAAGGCACGTTATAGAATCCTTTTATAGCCCATAGAAGTCGAGTATAAAAAAAAGGCACGCCAGAAAAGGGTCCCAAAAAAGGCACGCCAGAAAATGGTCCTAAAAAGGCACGCCATAAAAGGTGATTCTATAACGTGCCTTTTACGACACTTTTTTGGCGTGCCTTTTTGTCGAGTACCAAAAAAAGGCACGCCAGAAAAGGGTCCCAAAAAGGCACGCCAGAAAATGGTCCTAAAAAGGCACGCCAAAAAAGTGTCGTAAAAAGGCACGTTATAGAATCACCTTTTATAGCCCATAGAAGTCGTCGAGTACCAAAAAAGGCACGCCAGAAAAGGGTCCCAGAAAAGGCACGCCAGAAAATGGTCCTAAAAAGGCACGCCAAAAAAGTGTCGTAAAAAGGCACGTTATAGAATCCTTTTATAGCCCATAGAAGTCGAGTATCAAAAAAAGGCACGCCAGAAAAGGGTCCCAAAAAAGGCACGCCAGAAAATGGTCCTAAAAAGGCACGCCAAAAAAGTGTCGTAAAAGGCACGTCATAGAATCACCATTTATAGCCCATAGAAGTCGAGTACCAAAAAAAGGCACGCCAGAAAAGGGTCCCAAAAAAGGCACGCCAGAAAAAGGCACGCCAGAAAAGGATCCCAAAAAAAGGCACAGACGGTGCATGCCTCCTGGTGCAAGCATGCCTTCTTTTAGTATGCCGTGCCTCTTTTTAGTACGTGTGCCTCTTTTTAGTAGGCGTGCCTCCTGCACCATGCCGTGCCGTGCCGTGCCTCTTTTTAGTCGATCCCTGCACGTATGAAAACTTTACACTAAACACAGCACAAACATAACTACAGATTACACGAAAAGGTAAGACCACTGGTGGTCCAGTTTAATAGCGGAAGATTTGAAATCTTCCACTCTTTTATCAATAATTTTAGCAGGCAGAAACAGATGAAATTTCTGCGTCAAGAAAGAATTGCTGGTCCAAGGGGGCAAATGCAGCAGATACTTGGCAAACTTAAAATAAATCCGGTGAACATTTTTCTTATTAGAAGCAGAAAAAAATTGCCAAATGGGGGACATAGCAAGAAGATGGGGCACAGTTAGACTGTTGTAAAGTTTAGAAAGATGAAACCGACTAAGATATGTGTGATATCAGAAGCAAGTGAAGCATAAGCGATCCGTATCTTTTTAGCTAGGTTTTGAATAGCAAGCTTGATTGTTTCTTTAATGGTTTTTCCGATGGGCATACCAAGGTACACAAGACTGTCAGAAAGCGGAATAGATGTTTCACAAAGTTCAAGTCGCTTGTTTGGATTACCCTTGAGATTGAAAGCAATTGCTACGGTTTTGTCAACATTAAAACTCAGTCCGATCTGCTGATATTCATGTTTTAGTTTCGAAAACGTACTCTCACTTCCCAAAAAAGTGCGACTTAGATTCAAAATACCATAGGCGTAAGTAAACAGGGACACATCAATACCGCCATAAATACACGTGCACTCGACAGAATTTTGAGCAGGAAGAACCGAGTTGTTGAAAAGAGCAGGGGAAGTTAAACCTCCCTGTCTTACTCCCTTTAATACATTGAAGAGGTCCGACCCCCCTGTTACCGTGGTAACAGACCCGATGAAAAATTTATCTCAAAGTAGTGCTATGAAGTAGTACGAAAAAGTTGTATGCAGTACTAACGATGCTACTACATGCTTATACTTCAAGGCTACCGTGTTACTGCATACTACTATATGCTACTATTAGCAAGACTGGATGCTACTATGGCAAGACAAGATACTACTGGATACTACTACATAAGATTGGACCAGTCTCAGGCACATTAAATGATAGTATTCTTTGATATTACATAGTATTGGAAGCAACGTTTTCGTACTACTACCATACTACTACCTCGACTACTACGCAGGCTACACATTTTTCATCGGGGATACCATGGTATCTGCAAAAACGCAACTAATGAGTAACGACGGCGAGCGCAAGGGGGGGGGGGGGTTAGTGCCTTCTGCAAATGTCAAGCAAGACAAAAGTTGTGCTGGGCAACCAACCATCTTACTCCCGAGCTTGTAAGAGACACTCTGTCCTAACAATCAGAGAGATAAGCCCTCGGAAGTACGTGGGGCGAGAACTCAAAGACACGTACAACTTTCAAAGAAGCAGAACTTCAATCAAGTTTCTTAGAATAATTTGTCAAGGGATGTAACCCTATGTTCCTAGTGGTTTATGAACAACGAAAGGAGAGACAAAATGAAAATTAAGGAAGGATCAAACTTTTATCAAAGAATACTATCGTTCCTGTTTCGTCAGGATTTCCTCTAGATGCAGGGGGCTCAGGAAGCCTGATAGAGACAAATTTAATCACATTCTTCAAACTAAAGTTTTGACGTCGTGCACTGAGTGCCTCCTCCTAGAAAAAAAAATCCTTGCAGAAACACTGAGGGAAAACCTACACTGTCACAAGTTTCATAAAAGACAACAGAAAGATGCGCGATTTCAAAAGCCCTTCGGATGTTGTCTGTTGTGTTTGAAAACGTTACGCATAACAAGCGTTGCCATCAGGAAGAGCCGAAAAATCGCCAAAAACTATCTGCTCTATTTTCCGACGTCATGACGACACACAATAAAGTCAGTTGATGCTTTTTTCGCTGTTTTTGGCTCTTCCTGGCAATGCTTGTTCTGCATAACTTTTCATGTATACCGTTTTCCAACACAACAGATAACATCCCAAGTGTTGTCAACATCGCACTGTATGTTAAAATCGCGCAACCTATTGTCTGCTATGAAACTTGTGACAGTGTAATAGTTATAATTTGGTGTTTGCGAAATCTACTACCAAATACTGGTTTCTCATGCACAATACTGAACGACGAAAGTGGAAAGGAAGGTAAAAAGAACAAGTAAATTAAGTAAGGGAAGGTAGGAAAGCCTGGAAAGGTACACTTCTCTTCAATTACAATACTGCAAGCGCCGAAGAACAACAACAAGCAGTCCAGTGGCAAGCAGCAAATTGATTCTTTCTCAGTTTAGTCATGTTTTATTAGTCAAACAAAGAGCACTAACCTAAGACATTTAACGAAAGGAATGTTTTAATTAATGTAGTCTTATTTTACACTTACTCCAGTTGCTTATCATGGGTAGACCACCTATTAATTTCATCCAAGAAAGTAGTTTCTCTAATTTGTCTTATATTTTTTTTAGTTGTACTGTTATGACGCGTACAGTTAGCCAATTCAACATTTTTTAATTAATATTGCTTAATAATTGTTGCTTCAAATTATATCTTATATAAAATACTTTCCCTGTAATCCAGGAAGCTCCTTCTCATACCGCAACCACACATGCAAATTCCAACCTTCGAGATCTAAACTAAAAGTGTATATAAAACTCAAAAATTCAAACTGCAAAATCTACTCTTCCGTCTGTAGCCTACTATAAATTCAATAAGAATTGAACTGAAAGATGAAACTGTTCCTGAGCCAGGATCTGGACCTAGGACCTTTTTCTCAGGTTCGCATTCCAGTATAACAGTCGGGTGTATAGATATAACAGGTAACTCGGAACAATGGTCCCACAGAAGGCAAATAATGAATTATAATAGTATAATTTCTAACTAAAAAAGAAGCTTTCAAAAATGAATCTTAATTCACAGTCTAATGGCCCTCCCCTCCCTCCCTCCTAGCCAAGGACAGGATTTCCAACGTATACAAAGAGTTTTCTTTGTCTAGCTTCATACTTTATGTTGTTCCAACTCGACGCTTTGACCCCCGTAGTCAGTGGGAATTCCCAATACTTATTTATAAGACCCCTCGCACCATTTACTCTTCAACTTACAGTATTTTAAAATATTTGAATACTTTAAAACTAGGCTGTGCTTTCAGCAAATAACCCACGGATCTGGCTGTTTTAAGCCTTTTCCAATACCCGTTGAGTTGTAGCGAAAACAGGGAAAAAATTTATGTAAACGGCTTGGAAAAGCTTCTCGCAGACAACCGTCGACAGCGTGATACACATCGAAGGTATCAAAGCACGACAATTGAGAAAATGAGCGTGGTTTTATTAGAGGGGTTTGAAACTACCTTACGAAATTGGGTATCGGGTTTAAAAATATATGGAGTGATCATGGAAGTAGTTTGCCTTCAGGGGCGTCACAACTGGCGGGGGGGGGGGGGGGACGGTCGGGGACGTCGACCAGTCGGTTAACAATAACCGAGTTAGATTGAAGGGCCACGATTTTTCGTAAAAAGAGTTGATTTCTTTGATGATAACAGTCTTTTTCCATGAAACAGTCGTTTTTCTGAAAATCAGCAGATTTTTCTTGAAAACAGTTGGTTGTCTGAGAATCAGTCGGTTTTTCTTAAAAAATGTCGTTTTTTTTCGTCGGTTTTTTGGCAAAATCATTTGGTAGAAGTTGCCCCCCCCCCCCAGACATTTTGGCTAGTAACGTCTCTGTACTTGCGTTAGCATTATAGGCAAGACAGATCCTTCAAGTCTTCTCAACATGGAAGAAGCATGCTCGGGGGGAAAATGGTTCCGAAAAGCTCTTTCTTGTAACTTTCGTTCCAAGAAGTCTGTGCCGGAAGATTCAAGTGACTCCCTAGCCGTCAGGTTCTAGCTTGGCTTGAGAACTTTGGTACCATAGAATAATCCCAGAAGTAAGAATTCCCACTTAGACTTCTTTAACACAGAGGGACTTAATGGGGGGGAAAATGTTAGGAAGCCCCATATAAAGGAACGGAAGATTCCATCCACTTAAGCCAAGCCGTACGCGATGAGAATTTAGCTTGAGAACTTAACATATGCTCGAATGTACCTCCTGAAGTGGGTCTGTAGGCTAATGATAAGCTATGTAGGCTTACTGCCCACCTGGAACCAAAATAGCGACAAAACTGCAGCATCGAAAAGAATTCCAGTCAGTGAAGTATATACTTTTGCTACGATTGATATATAGTAAGCTTATGTGGTAAGATAAGATAATGGTAAGGTATTGACAGATAAGGTAATGTGTGTAAAGACTACTCAAGATACTCAAGACCTCTTCTCTTAAAGCACGCCTCGTACTTTTTATTGTTCTTGTTCAACTATTCTAAAATAGTTGGATACTTTCAGACTGGCTCTGCTGTTAACAAATGATCCACAGCGTATGTTATTTTAGCCTGACTACAGGCCAATTTCCTTCTGGCAAAACATGGGAAGATTCCCATAACTGTTTTATTCTGACGAGCAAGCTTGTCCAAAACAATCTTTGGAAGCATGTTACGCAGCGAAAGAAGGCAATTGTGAAAATTGCTGACTTAAGGTTAAGGAGGTATACGGATACCGTACCAGTTAATTTATGTTCCAGTCCAACACACCTAACTTTGAGGCCTGTGCCCTGTTTCTCCAGAGGTAAGAAACCGGTCCTGGGCTGTTTTTAGCCCCGCTTGGTCCCTAGGATTTGGGCGGAAAAACCTGAACGAACGGCCATTCCGACCTATGGGACTAAAACGTTGGAAGCCAGAAAGGCCTCGGAAACGGCCAAAGACAACAAATGAAAAAGTAGTGTGTTCCGTTCGAAATCAGTATGATTAGGGACATAGTGTGAATTAGTTACTGAGTACGACAGGTCCTTTAAGTTCTGTATTTCTTTTTGCTACCATTATGAGTTGGGAACTCGCAATTTAGTGCCAGTGTATAAAATCTAAGAGAGAGCTCGAGAGGTGCTGCTAGAAATGACTGCGATCTCCCGTTGACCATCATCGTTTATGGGGATCTATTCGCCATGTAGACGACAACGGTGACTGTTGTGTTTTTTATTCTTTGTATGTTTTCTCTAATGTTAACAACTGGCTCCGTGACTTCACTTGTCGACAACAGGTTTAATAGCTAAACAGGAAAAAAAATGTAATAAAACGAGTATAAGAATAACTTTTCATAGGCTACTCTTGTCATTAATTCTGTTACCCATAATAATGTACAAGTGCGATCAAAATGAAGTAAGAGAAAAAAGAGAAAAAAGGGCTGAGAAAGGACCATCTAGTTACTCATCACTCATAGAGAGGCTTGAAGACCTGATGAAAATGCATTAGTTCATTGCTCCACTATACATGAATTATTGATTTTCACATAGTGGAATATCCCTGTCGGATTTGTGGTACATCTATGCACTTTTACCTGCGTCGTATGCTTGACGCAAAAGTTAGGGGAAACAAGTGTTTGTGCAGTGAGCGGGGATCAGCTAGTTCACCGCTGGCCACTGAAAAGCCGCGCTTGTGTTGAGATTCAAATTTTCCGGGTCATACTAGAATTTCCGTTGTGCGGACGGCCATAGATATTCTGAACACCATAGTATATCAAATAGTGAAAGATAAAACACTTCCATAACACTATCCAAAAATGCAATGTATCAAATTAATCGACACAAACTGGCTTTCCAGTTAAACTTTAATTGGACAAAAATTAAATCGCAATTTTTTTTTTAAGGCGTGATATTTTCTTCAATAGCATGTGTGTGAGTGACAGTAAGCATGTGTTTGCTGTAGAAAAAATAGGTTACTTACTATAGTGATGGTAGGTCACCTCATAATCTTAACGACAACACATCTCTGGCTGAAATCGTAGTGAAATAGCGGCGACTTTCTCTCTGGCATCACTTCATACGATAACCCGGATGTTCCTGACGAGAGGATGGACGTTAAACTTTAGTTCTGAATTTAGGTCCAGTCTGGTTAACAGTAAAGATGCTTAAAGCACACATGAGACGAAATTATAGCCTAATTAGTAGCCCTCTCGTTTCTCATTCCTGCCCGGTAGAATGGCGAATCCTAGCCAATTCGTGACGAGACATGAATTCTAGCGGAACTGGAATTCACAGAATATCCAGCCGAGCCCCGGGCCTAATAGCTGAGTTGGACCATGTAAGGTGAGGAAATAACGTAGGAGGATTATTGCAGAGAAAAGCGCTATGGAGTCTCCATAACAGCGGCAGGGGGCATCAAAAAATTTAGGGGCCCTGTCATAATAGCAGAAATATCATCGCTCAAAACTGTCCATCCCTGAGAACATCTAAAGGCAAAAATATGCCATCCACAAAAAAAAGTAAAGAAAGTAGGTACCAAAAAAGAAGTATGACAGGTTTCACCGGGCTTGAAGTACCAGCAGTCGAAGTACCAGGGTTACTATTTCTTGACCAGCGGCAAAGGGACTGTAACGTCTACGTGACTCTAATCCTAGACCTCCTAGTTTACTCCTATAACATTTGGAAATGTATAACCGCTTGTCAAGAAAAGGAAACGGAACAACGTAGCCTACCTATTTTTTCGAAGAAAGTCTGAAGTGTATCTTCATTTCTCACGACACATCCGACTATTGCAGTTTTGACTGATATGTCCATAAAGAAGCGAAGCACACGAAGGAAAGCAGATATGATAGTTACATCGTAGACAACGTCTAAAACACAACAAATTTAAATTTTTCAAGTAGAACTTAAACTACACTCCATATAAAATAGATGGTATGAACCAAAAACGTTTGAAGTTAGCCTATGTTGATGATACTATAAGAAATCGCAAATATGCTAGTCTCCTGACCTCCCAAAACGTAGGATGCGGCTTAGCCCCAAAATAACTGGAAGAAATAGGTTCCAGCTAGGGAATTATTGAGAATAAGTAGCCTACTCTACGGATTTGATAATCTACGCTCCTCTTCTGGCACGAAAAGGCAAGTCGTGACCTATGATTATTTTAGTGAAATGTTCGGGCAGAATTGGGTAGATGGCCCAAATCTTTTCTAAGCACCTTGAACGCTGGTCAAACTTTTAGCAACCATACCTATAAATAAGAAGTAGCTACCATTTGGCAACCATTTGAAGCAGCAAATACAATGTGTAACTTTGAAGCGATCACCCTAACCTTCGCATTTTCCATCCAAAACATCTTTTTCGTTGTCGCCATATTATTTCTCCTATACTGATATGCTACCGAAGCATTTTTCCCCTCCTCGGCTATCTCTGTTGCCTTTTTGGGAGCTGGACATCATTTGTAAGCTAATGGTATGGGGACTTGAAGCACGGACAAATCGTTGGATCAGGAAATAGTCCTAACAAAACCTGAGATAAAATAGTACTGTCGGAAACTCCAGGCCTGCAGCATTCCTTCCATGTTCATTAGGGTTCTCTGTGAAACGACAAACCCTGAATGGTCCTTAGCAGAAGACACAGGTATACGAATCCATAACATCCCCCCAAAAGGACCTTGATCGATTAATTAAGAAGTGCTGATTAACATTGTTATCATGTATACGTATATTTATTGAAGAATGAAGAAATATTCGGCTTGTCCGCTTCCCGTTTAAGAGATGAAATGAGCTGAGCTGACAAAAAAAAACGTTCCGTGTTCTTTCGCTTGCACATGCCATCATAACATCAAAACTCTCCGGCTAGGTTTATGAATGAACGAATCTTTTTATTAACCCACTTATATAAAACAGAATAGAGAAAAGAAACACAGATTAAATCAAAATACAAATTTGCACTTCAAACAAACGGAAAAGACCGTGATGCGGAGAAAATGCGGCGACCGATTGATTCCTATGCAGCTCGTTATGTTTAACATCTATATTAAGTTATTGAAAATGTATTTATCATTTTTCGATTTGTATACCAAATTGTCAAGGAGAGGAGGAATTGATAGTGGCGGAAGTATGCTATTCGAATAGCAGCTACATCCTTTTTCTTCAGCAGGGGTAAAGTCCAGAAAGGTAAAGGGTCGAGTGGTCGCAGGAAGTGGCGTAGAGCTTGGCAAGACCTCTGTTTGGAACGATTTTGGAATACCCAGACTGAATTTTGTTTTTAGTATCAAGAATTGCTTGCTGTCGAAAATTTGACATTTTTTCTTTAACAGAAATACCAAGCCAATGGATTTTTTACACACAAGGGATAGAAAATAGAACAGTCTAGGAGTTTATTGTTAGAAAAAGATGAATTAAAAGGGAGAAATTCACATTTATCAACGTTTAGAGCATTAACGATTTGAGAGAAAGACAATGAAACTGTTGAAACCATACAAGAAAGAAAGAAAGAGTGAGTTTAGATCTTGAAATAAGCAACATATCATCAGCATATAGAATATAAGAAATATAAGAAAACCCATGAAACAAGTTGAAATTATATTTGAAGGATATGGGAAATGCAAATATTGAAAATACTCGGAGAGAGTCCACCGTTCTGCCGGACGCCCCGACGTACTAGAACAGTAGGGGGTGAACCAGAGCATTTAGTTTTCAGAAACGAATTTGTGTACCAACAGAGAAGTACGGATGTAACAGACAGTTTGACTCCCTATGAATGCAGAGCAAAGAGGGCTTGACTATAAACAACAGAGTCAAAAGCCTTAGAAAGGTCAAGCGCACAAATATATAGTTTCTGCCCTTTTTTAGAAGTGGAATGTTTTCAAGACTGCAGCCTTTCCTTTTCCCTTTCCTCCAAACTCCTCGTGGTTTTCCCATTCCCAAATTCAATCTCTAACAATTCTCAGAGACTTCTCCTTGTTGACATATGCCGAACTCTCCAGGCTGTAACGGAATGATCGTTACACTAGTATGTAATGATCCGCAAGTCACAACTCCCTCGGATACATCACCATCATTAAGCTTTTGATGACGAGTGGAGAACTATGGTTTCGCGTAAGTGCAAGTTGTTAAATGTTCCTACACAATTAAAGTTGCGTTTTTTTGGGTTCACTTTTGTTTCGTCAAAGTTTGTTGTTTGGCTCTTGTTTTGTCTTACTTGCGTTTTATTGAGTTCTTGTTTCCGAAAAGTCAAACTACACCAAACTACGTCGGCGAGGTAGTTTGTAGTTTGAGCTCCGTATAGTTTCAGGTTCGAAACAACAGCAAATGGAATGGACAAATAAAACGAAGCGAAACTACGCCGAAACTACGTCCAAAAAAACGCAACTTAAGGTAAGCACAACCGGGATCAAGGAAAGTTATATAAACCAGGAGTTGGGACTCGCGGTGTTAGTTTTTAGTGTTAGTTGAGTTTTGTTTTTCGTCCGTCTTAGTGTTGAGTCTTCGTTCGTCGTCAATATTCGTATTTAGTGAGTTCCAGTATTCATCGTCAATGCAGTTCGAGTTCGAAGATTTAAAGTGCAGCTGAAGAGTGTCCATGTACATAGAGGATTATTGTTAAGCCGTTTCATCATAGGAGTGGAAGTAGTAACGCCATTTAAGGTAAAATAAAGACCCATTTATATATCAAACTGTGTTGTATGTAGCTCTACCAGCGAAGGTAAAGAACCCCAACACACTAACTACACTAATATACTCTAAATCAACAATAATCTACAATACTAACAATTTCATTTCTTAAAACTCTCCCACAGTTCCACCCACACATTCCTGATAACCTTACTTCTGACCAAATTACACTCCTTGGCATTGTTGTGTTGCGAGAGCAACACTGGTTTTGTCCTCGTTTCTTTTTTTTTTTCCTGTGCCGCCGATTTCATTTTATTCCTGGTAACTGGTAAGGGTCTACCCTGTGCGGTTTTTACGGAAAGTGTGGACCTTAGGCCGGATTGATGAATATAACATTACATTTTGGAAAGCTCCGTAGAACTCTTGCCTGGGGCCAATAAGGATGGTTTTTGCTTGTCCTCGAGCCAGAGCCTACGGTGTGCGAAGTGAAGTGGAGTTATATAGCCCATGTCAGAGAGGACTATCTGAAATTGTGTAGCAAACCATTCGTTTCATCAAACCATGTTTCTGCTTTCCTAGTGGAAACCTCCGTTCTAGCACGCAAGCAGGCAGGCAACAGTTTCAAATCCAAGATGGACTAAAATCTATAAGTGTTAAATATATGAGGCAGTTACCCGGCCCCACAGCCAACATATCTTCTTTGAGTGATAAATAGAAAAATCTCCAGAAACAAAAAGTGGCTTTTTCCCACGGGTCCGAAAGTGCTGCCATCTATTGTTTCTATCCATGTCTGTATGCGATTTCAGCTGAGTTTATCATTCATTTTTTTGCACCTGAGTTTGCGTTGCCTGAGTCTCTCATTGCTAAAGAAACTTAAGTTTATCCTTTGCTCCTTTCTAAGCGGTGATATATCCTTCCTCCACCCTTTATACCGGAAAGAAATAGACCTCCAAGAGAAACAGCTATGAAAGTACCAAAACTCACACCTGTCGCTTGTAAAACTGAGAGGTAGCGTAATAGTTTTGTACCTCGGTTTACCTTGTACCATAACAACATTAAATTACTGTATTTTTTTTATGAAAATTGTACATATGCTTTAGTTGTAAGATAATGACAAGTGCCAATTAATTTGCTCGCGCATGAAATATTATGCCGCATTTATTTTGAAATGAAATGAAATTAAAAACTTAAACACACCGCCACTCGCGCCACCATGTACACGCTTCTTCTCTCTACCGCTATATATCGACTTTCGCCAGGACAGCAATTGTCCGACTAGGCCTGCTATAAAATGGTTATTGCTTATCCATACTTTCAATACTCTTTTTTCTATCCCTCCTTTTTTTATCGCACTAGACCGATTCAATCTTCGGCAGGACTTCGTATCTACCTTCTAATGCCCACGACCGCCCACCGACTGATTGTCTATGAGCGTGTCCGAATTCAACTTTTGAACAGAAAATGCTACATTAACTCTGCAATTTTTGTAACGTTTTGGTTTCGGACTAGAATTTTCGTGAAATTTTACGTGCAATTAATACCGCGAAAAATGTCACGAGAAATGCTGCGACGATGCAGCATTTTATGCGAAATTTTCAGGAAGAAGCGGAAGGCGCGCTGAAGTGACGATATGTAAAAATGAATAGTAGGAGTTTTGTAGGGCAAAATGGCCTGAAAACACTAAAACAAATAGTTACAGATGGTTGTTTGAAGTTAAAAAAAAAAAACAGATTAAATTCATTTGAATTAATATCAATAATAATACGGTACTTTTTTCACTGTGGGATGACAGGAAAATGTACCTAAATTATTCCTTTTCAAACGAAAAAAAAATACAAGGCAAAAATAGATCAGAAGTATAAATTATAATGGTTCTACCTTTTCTCACAATCCCAGAAAGCTTAATGTAAAAACAATGCTGTGTTCACTCTTGTCTGAAAGAATTTGAACTGAACTCATCAAGTTTGACCTAATTCCCAACAGCAGACTTCTTACTGTCCCAAGAGTCATCAAAAATCACATTCCAAAGGATTTATAAAGCCCCATCGGTGGTCGCGATGAAAGTACGCGCCGATTTTCAACCGCTAATTATGCGAAACATCGGCCGATTGTCACTACCGTATTGCTCAAAGTTTTTGTTCTCTTCTGCTGAAACGCAAAGTCGCCACTTTTTACAGAAGAAATGAAACTATCTAATTCGGACACTTTCGCGACATTAATTGCAGAATTTTATGCGAAATTTTCCTGGGCGACTGGATTCGGACACGCTCTATGCCTCTCGAGTCTGGCATAGTGATATGCCGATCTCTCTATAGGCCTAGTCCCCATCAGCTCCCTCCATTACCTTCCTTTCAAACCCTCAACCTCGAGGGAGGTGTGTCGTGGAGACACCAAACAGCCAAGAACACGGCTAGCGGCACAGGTTGGCGATTTTTAACCGTGATTTCAGTTTCTTCTGCACAAAAAGGCAGTATTTGGGATGGGAAAGCCAGATGACTTTGTATAATGATCTAACACGTACTGGCAACAGAGAAAGGTGCAAAACGGTATTAAAACTGTGGAACAAACAGGCGAAGGCTGAAGTGAGCCATGCATTACCTCTGTTGTTGGTAAAATTTAGGAGAGAAGAAAGATATTCGGGGAACGCCATTTGGTTGTCTTTTTTTTTTTAATTTCGGGGAAATCCCTGAAAATTCTGGGATGTGAAAACACTGCTCTTAAGTGGATCCGCCTTTCCAGCTCCGGGTAAAACCCCCCTACCCGACAGTGAGTAAATAAACTTACCTGATTGGTTGGGGCTTGGCAGGTTTTGCGACCAGTGGAATCTTCCAGCATTATAGATAGATATTAAAGAATTCTTTATTTATTTATAGCTGTGTGACATCACTTAATTTGATCTAAAACTTGTATTACTCATTTTTTTAAACCAACAAGGATAAAAGAAAGGACAGAATCTGCTTACATGTAATTACTATAAACTATAAACGAGTTATTCAACTGTATTACAGCACTTAGTTCCTTGCATGTTTCCTCCAGAACTTTATATTGAACCTCTGTTTCCTGGAACCGAAACTTCCCTACGCTTCCAAAATTTCCTCGCACAACTGGCAAAGTACGGGACACTGACTGTGATGAGACCTCACCCACGAAATGTCGTCTTACTGTACATTTTCAAAAGAGATCTGGAAGACCCAGCAATTAATGACTCCTGCTGCGGGGGGATGGTGTTTTTATCGTCTACGAATCTTTGAGTTACTTTCACTCCGAGATCTGTAGTGTGCAAATTTCTCTCGGGCGTAATGTAATCCAAGTTTCATTGAAGTCAAAAGGCTGTATATGCACCCTTTTCACGCAGGACTAAGAAAAGATCCCACATATGGGAGCTTGGAATTCCAAAACGCCAGCATCGATCTTTTTGCCAAATTTCATTTAATGGCGCATAACGGAGCCGTAACTCTTCATAGTTTATAGACCACTGATAGTGAAATCTGGAAACAACTGTTTCCGTATTGGACTTGATAAGTTGAATCTGAGGCAAATCAATAACCCCTCAATTTTCATATTCTGGCATCGTCCCTTGATACAATTTGTTTAAGCTTCAATTTGTGTTAAAGGTCATGCTTAAAAAGAATTTGAGCTGGATTCTCTAAAGGTATAGTCTTTGCCATCACTAGACCTCGATTCCACGTATCTCTGTATTATTCCACTCTCATTTGATGGGACATATCCCTTGCTGTCAAATTCACTTTCTAGTTTGGATTGCCAGACCGGACTGATTCTTAAAATGCCACTTCTAAACAATGTCGAGTTCTTTCTACTGTATACTTAGCGTTGCACTGAGTCCACTTGTTATTGCTCTACTCCTTCAATTTACCCTGAAACTCACCTGAAAAATTATTTTTCTTATTGGCATATAATTGCCTGAACACCCTAAATCTAATTTGAGAACCACCTTGTATTTTTGTCTACTCTTCTGTTCACTGAAGTAGTTAATAGGCCCGTGTTCCCTAGGACATTCGTACATACTGCGACATTTTTCATATTCCTGTGCTATTTTTCTTACTGAGACATTTTCATATTCCTATGGTATTTTTCTTACTGGGCGATTTTTTAGATTCCCACGTCTTTGGTGTGCGGTCTGTGATTGAGGTATTACATCTTGACAGTCAACCATGAAGTTAGATAGATGATGGTAATTGCGCTGATTGAATGATAATTATGTTGGTTGAAATATTGCATTTTGAGAAAAAAACAATCCAACTGTGAAGTGATGACTTTGGATAATTGTTTTTTCTACAGCTTGAAGGTTGAAAGCTAAGCCTTGTATGTGATGTATAAATCGCCATAGATTTGGATTCAAAAGTATCAGTCCTAGCTGTAGAAAAAAAAAGATTCTTATTTTTTACAGCAAAGAACATTGTTTTCCTTTCTTTTTTTTCTTTCTTAAAAGATGGATATTCAATTCGATGCTGATCAGGAGTGGGAGAGTTTCACAGAGGCAACGGGATATCAGCTCCCCTCTGGTAACTCCATTCTCATACATTTACCTGTGAGTTTGAGCGAATTGGGCGATTATTCGATGTCACAGATTGATTATCTTAGCCCCATTCTGGAGGAACCATCGTTATGCAACGTTTATCAAGAAATTCGGTACTTCAGTCCGCGACATCTCTACAGCGATGGTCAAACTACACAGCTTCCAATATCTCTAGGATTCAGGCTAGATTCAAACAACTATGACGACCGAGTGGAATGTGCAAAACTTTGCTCCTCAAATACCGTCGGGGCTTATGATTATTCCTACCCCATGCGTTTTGCCCTCAATTCAATCCCTAGCATCCTTTAAAGAGTTAAAGGGCCCGCTTTAACCGTACAGCGGAATTAATTTTTCGTGACCGTTCAAAATTCTCTCATAACTCTATTTTTATTCTATCATTCCCGACTGTAATTGTTTTCTTCCTAACATCATTAAAGTTCGTGTCTTAATTGCACAGGGCAATTACCTTTTATTTTTCTTTTTTTTGGTCTAGCGATAAATTTCCAAGTCCCAAAGGCCTCCGAAATAAACATTCTATTATATCCCACAATTCCTTTATTTTCCGTCTCGTTACCCCACAGTTATTAAAACTGCCCTTGTCATGCTACTTCCACGCTTTTGACCAAACAATAAACTTTAAATTCCCAGGTTCTGGACAAACATCATTTTCACAAGGGCCCATGAATATTTATACCATACTTCAAATGAATCCCGATATTCTTTAAAGCCCATCTTAACCGCGCAACAGAATTACTTATTCACGACCGTTCAAAATACTCTCTTAACTCTTTTTTGCTTGTATAGTTTCCAATTATGCTTCTTTTCTTCCTAGCATCATTAAACCATGATTCTTTATCCCAAACAATACATTTTCAAGTCCCAAAATACCTTCAAATAAAATATTCAATTCTTATCTTCACAACTCCATTATTTTCAGTATCGTTACCCCAAAATCATTAAAAAACTATCTTTATCTTACTTCTCCAAGCGTTCGAACAAATTTTCAAACTCCCAAACGGCCCATGATTATTCGTAGCTCACGAATTTTGCCTTCAAATGAATTCCTAGCATTCTATACAGAATTCAAGGACCCATCTTAACGATTCTACTAATTTTTTTCATGACTGTTCAAACGACCCTAATAACTCCTTTTTTTGGCTTCTACGATTTCCAACTATGCTTCTTCCTATTATCATTAAAGTTCATTTCTGAAATGCACATCGCAATAAACTTTATTTTTTTAGTCCAGGGGTACATTTCCAAATCCCAAAGGGCTTTCAACGTAAAAGAACCTGATCATACTATTCCAAGCTTTCGAACAAGCACAAATTTGCATCTTCCACAAGGGTTCAAGATTATTCCCACCTCATGCTTTTTTGCCTTCAAGTTAATTCCTAGAATTCTTTAATAGAGTTAAAGGGCCAATCTTAACCGTACAGAGGAATTATGTTTTCACGACCGTTCAAAATACTCTCATTCTTTTTTTTTTTGCTTCTATCATTTCCGACTATGCTTCTTCCTAGCATAATTACAGTTCGTTTCTGCCCTTATCATACTATTCTAATCTTTTGAACAAACGTCATATTTTCATGTTCCATAAGGGTCCATGATTATTTATACCATGCTTCAGACGAATCCTGATATTCTTTAAAGCCCATCTTAACCGCACAGCATATTTCCTTTTTTTCACGACCGTTCAAAGTACTCTCATAACTATTTTTACTTCTACTATTTCCAACTATGCTTCTTACTAGCATAATTACAGTTCGTTTCTGCCCTTATCATACTATTCTAAACTTTTGAACAAACGTCATATCTTCATGTTCCATAAGGGTCCATGATTATTTATACCATGCTTCAGACGAATCCTAATATTCTTTAAAGCCCATCTTAACCGCACAGTAGAATTCTTTTTTCACAACCGTTCAAAGTACTCTCATAACTATTTTTACTTCTACGATTTCCAACTATGCTTCTTCCTAGCATGATTACAGTTCGTTTCTGCCCTTATCATACTATTCTAAACTTTTGAACAAACGTCATATTTTCATGTTCCATAAGGGCCCATGATTATTTATACCATGCTTCAGACGAATCCAAATATTCTTTAAAGCCCATCTTAACCGCACAGCATGTTTCTTTTTTCACGACCGTTCAAATTATTCTCATAACTATTTTTGCTTCTACTATTTCCAACTATGCTTCTTCCTGGCACCATTACAGTTCCTTTCTGCCCTTATCATACTATTCGAAACTTTTGAACAAACGTCATATTTTTCATGTTCCACAAGGACCCATGATTATTTATACTATGCTTCAGATGAATCATGATATTCTTCAAAGCCCATCTTAACCACACAGTCGAATAATTTTTTCACGACCGTTCAAATTATTCTCATAACTATTTTTGCTTCTACTATTTCCAACTATGCTTCTTCCTGGTACCATTACAGTTCCTTTCTGCCCTTATCATACTATTCGAAACTTTTGAACAAACGTCATATTTTTCATGTTCCACAAGGACCCATGATTATTTATACTATGCTTCAGATGAATCATGATATTCTTCAAAGCCCATCTTAACCACACAGTCGAATAATTTTTTTCACGACCGTTTAAAAATACTCTCATAACTATTTTTGCTTCTACGATGTCCAACTATGCTTCTTCCTAGCATCATTAAAGTTCGTTTCTTAACTGCACAGAGCAATTATTCTTTTCATGACCATTCGAAAACGCTAAACTTTTTTTCTTTTTTTTTTTGCTTCGATCGATTCCAATTATGATTCTTTTCTTTCTAACATCATTAAAGCTCACATCTTAACGAAACAGTACAAAGCAAACTATATTTGGTCCAGTATCATATAAAACACTGACCTTCTTTTCATAAAAAAAAAATGCGCTTACGCTGCTTTTACTCTTCCGTGATTCTTTAATCCAAACAATACATTTTCAAGTCCCAAAGGACCTTCAAATAAAATGTTTCTTATTATCTTCACAGTTCCCTAATTTTCAACCACGAAACCCCAAAATCCTTAAAGTACTACCTTTATCTTACTTTACCCAGCTTCCGACCAAATACAAATTTTCAAGCTCCCAGACGACTCATGATTACTAGTGCCTTGCGTCAAATGAATTCCTAGCATTCTATAAAGAATTCAAGGGCCCATCTTAACCAGAGTGGTATTATTTTCTTATGACGATCCAAAAAACTCTCATAACTTTTTTTTTTTGCTTCTATGGTTTTCCAACTTTGTCCCTGTCCTTCCTAGCCACTAGCCTGTTTATATATCCCTAACGACAAGTATGAAAATAAATATTTTATTTCCTTTTTCGCCAATAATTCATCAAATAATTTACTTATGAGCCAAGTTTCAGATTTTTGTTATAGACTTCCCGACATACATTTGTAGCTGTCATAACTCTCTTTTTGTTGGTTCTTTAGTTTTCCAACTCAGTTCATGTCCTTCCTAGCCACTAGCCTGTTTATCTATCCCTAACGACAAATATGAAAATAAATGTTTTATCTCCTTTTCGCCAATACTTCAACAAATATTTTTACTTATGAGCCAAGTTTAAGAAAAATGATTATAGACTTCCCGACATACATTTGTATCTTTGAACAAATACACAACAGTAACATACATATCTGTAGTCAAAGCATTCGGTGTTGGACCAATGGAGTTTCACAATTCAACTGACTGTGTTGTCTTTCAATGTTTAAGAACAGTCTCCCAGGGAACGTTCCAACACGCAAGCCATCACAAACAAGTTTTATGACCGTAATCTCTTGATTTATAGTCTTGAAACTGTATGATACTAATTTCTACTTTCTATACAAATTTTGCTCCCCACTTCCCATAGACAAGTCCTCCAAGCTCAATACTTCCACATACAAACATGCATTTATTAACCCCAAAATTATCATCAGCTTACTAAAATCCATCCTCTGTTCTGGGCCACCGTTGGTAACAGACACGATCAAGCGTCTAATATTGATGTCCCTAATAGCCTAATAGCAAAATACAAATGAATTTCTAGCTTAGTTCTCTCATTTTGTAGACAATTTAAAGCACACCTTACACTATTTACTGTTTATTTTCCAATACTCGGGACTATTTGAATACTGTTAAAAACTAGGCTCTGGCTTTTTCAAATTATCCACAGCTTTGACTGTTTTAAGCCTTTTCCTAAGCCCATTGACTTCTAGAAAAAAAACTCGGCAAAATTCAGATAACCTGGTTTACGCATTATTGGCATGGTTTGCGAACACTCCTCGTGAGCTCAACTTGCATGGAAATTATGAAAAATAGTGAATCGTGACAAGAGTACAGATTAGTGAGGTATCGTTAGCGGGCATATAATGTAACGTATGAATTTGGGTCTCCGAGCTTCTAATTAATGAATACAGTAACATAAGTAGGCTGTTTTGGCATTACAGATGCGACGGGTCCTTTAAGGCGTCTTTGATGACGGTATATTTGACGGAACTATCTCATGCAGCAAAAACTAAACTTTTAGTCTAACAAGTTAGCCTAACAAGTTAATCCTCTGCTCGACCTGGCGAACAAAAAAATAACACTCAGGTAACATTTCTTGAATATTACGGACAAACAATATGACGTATCGTTCAATAAACACTATATATAGCCCGCTCAGGCTATACCTTACAGGGTAACCCATTTTCCCACAAAACGTACAAAAAAGTGTTTTGAACCCATCCTTCTTTGTAAATTTGTGTTTTTAAACCTAAGTTTTTTAACATTTCTTTTTTTCAAACCTAAGCTTTTTAACATTTCTGTTTTTTTCAGACCTTAAATTTTCGAATTCTTTATTTTCCGACCTCTAACTCTGAGCTCCAGGTATTTCTTATGGGGTTTAAAAATACACTGTTAAAAACCAACCGCTATTTAAAGGTAGCAGCAAAATTTGATCCTTGTCTATAAAATTTTCATTTTTTAAACCTCTAATTTTTTCAGCTTACTGTTTTTCCCTTCCATAACGAAGGGTAAAACCTCTATTTAATATCATTGTTCAAAATACAACCCTTAAAGCACAAACACAATGTATTTCTTACGGAGTTTCAGAAATGAACTTTTCAAATTTCAACC